>VZRZ01002776.1:787209-809439 GCA_013398175.1 Climacteris rufus | reverse complement strand
GGTGCCGGAGCGGCTCCGAAAGCCGCCGTGAGACGGAGCCCTCCCGCCCTTCCCCGGGATCGCGGTGCTGTTGAAGGGATCTTTAAAGAGGTGAAGGTCTGGAACAAAAAGTCGCGCATGGGACAGGATTACGCAGCCGATTCTGGCCCAACCCGGAAGTTTATGTCGGGAACACGTGTTGGTGGGAAGGTGGCGAGGCTGCAGCCGCCGACCCCCCGTCTCTCCCGCCGCCTCCCCCGGGGCTTCCCCGCCCGGCCAAGCCCTCCGGGGCCCCGCAGCTCCCGGGGAGCTCAACCGCAGCGACAGACACGGCCTCAAAGTCCAGGGACTCTTAACGAGCGCACCTCAAACAGAGGTTGCTAGGGTGAGTAATTGTTTAACGTAGAAATGCCCCTACAGCTTGATGGGGAAGAGGCCTCGTGGTTTTTTCTTCTAGTTTTTAGGTTGTTTCTGTATTATTTTTAGGTGACCAAGTTCCACATTGCGTTTAAGAGTATAAATTAGAACTCTTATACTTTCTTTCAGGTACTCATAGACTGGTTCTACGTGTTGTGATACCTGTTAAAGATGAGGCAGATTTTTTAAAAGCTTAAAAAAACCCCCTTTGAATCGATCTATTTGGTAACTCCACAGTAAGTAAAAAAGCTTTTAGTGTGATCAAACGACATAATTTAAAGTTAGGAATTAACTCAGTGATAGACTAGTTTGGCTTGAGAGTACCAAGGTTGTGTCTGGATTAAAATGATTTAGAAACATACATTAATGTTTTGCAAGCTGCCCTCCCCCAAAATTGAAAATCTGTAGTAGATGATGAAAAGCAAAGCATTTATTATGGCAGGAATTGTGTAACAACCTGACATTTGAATTAGTTTTCTGTATCTGCCTCACAGCCACAAGATGTTATATTTGTATGCAATCTTAGTATTTAGAAATAAAATGTGGGCCATTTGTCTTTTTGTCGAGGCAATTTCTTTTGTTTCAGAACTGGCTGAGAACTGCTCTAAAAGCCATTGGAGCAGGCCATGGATATCAGTAATGGTGCTGAGAGACTCACCTGGAACTGGCTCCCAGGCTAAAACTAAGGCTTCTGGTGCTCACATGCTGCTCTGATTTCTTCAGGTTTTTACTTCTTAAAAACTTGCACTACTGGCCACATTAGCAGCTCCAGCCATTTAGTCTGAAAGCTCATTTCATGCCAAATTATTGTATGGTCAAGTCTTAATATTTTTAAAACTTTTGGATTTCACATTTTCAGAGTGTGTAACCTGATGGTTGTAAATTTTGTAGAACAGTCATTACAGAGCTCTGAGGCAGAGTTGAATCCCACAGTACCCTGAAGTGTCCCTTATGTCCTTGAAAGCTCTGACTTTTGAGAGGTAACCAGCCTTGGAAAAAGGGGTGTGATTTTTCCAGCATTGGAGTTAACTTCTGATTTTTGTGAAAACAACCTTGTGCGTGTAAATGCAACATTAACTAGTAGCCTTGAGGTTAAGGCATGGAAGGATGAGTGAGTTCATTAATTAGTGTTTTACTCTTGATTGGATGATGACTTGGAAAGGACCAGAAGAGCTTGGGTTGTTTTTTTTTGTTGTTACCCAGGTTGCCTTGTAGAGCCAAAAGCTGCCAGATGAGCAGAACCCATGTGGATATCCAGAGAATCCTCTGGGGTGGGATGGGGCTTAGCAGCCCTTGCACCTCTGCTGTGAGAGGCTGCAAAGGGAAATGTGAATTTTTCAGGTCAATAATAATTCCCAGTTTAGATAAGCAGAGAGTTTGCAGGGCAAAGCTGTCTTGTCTCTACAACTTCAGTGTCTGTGATGTTATAAATGGCTTCCAGTATAGTTCAGGTGAGATGTGTTCCTCAAAAAGCCAATGGGATAAACATTTCCAATAAAAGAACAAGAGTTGCTGAACCATGGTGGTGTCCCAGGCCAGGCATGAACACCCAGGTTTGCAGCAGGATACACCACAGAGCCCAGGTGTCTGAAGGGCTTGGGAATAGCTGTGCCTGCTTGATTGTGATGTTTGGTTTGGACAGACTTGTGATATTGTAATTGATTATGGTTTTTAAATAAGTACTTCAGGCATACAGTGTCACAGTGTGTAACTCACTGACCTAAAAATCAAAAGCCTTTTCATTGTTTGGGATTCTACCATTATCTTTCTCAGGGGAAACAGAGCAGGTTGCTTGACATGTGTTTGAAGAATCTTTTTTCTTCTTTTTTTGTTTTGTTTCTTTGTACCACAGCTAAAATGGAAGGAGGGAGAGAGCCAGGTTGGCATGGATACATGACATGATATTAAACATGGCATTCTAGTTTTGTATCTTTAAATCAGAAATTATTTACATAATGTGCAGTGATCACAAAGCTGTCTTTTTATCAAAGTTTTAAGCTATATTCCTCACCAGGAGAGCACCTTACAGAAATGTTTGATGTGTTTTGATAGCCCTCCCTGAAATGGCAGCAGTTTGGTTTTTGGTAATACAAAGAAAATAATTGAGATACTACTACTGTTGAAATTTTATAAATACATTTTTTTAGTTTTATTTGATAGGCTGATTTGTGCTCAGTGACATTGGACTACCTCACTAAACATAGACAGTCTTATCTGCAAGATTCTACATGCTCAGAACTGTTCTTCCAGTGATGAAATGCTCAGGGAACAGCTTGTAATATTCACAACTTTTTAATAAGTATTTTCTTTTGGAGATTTTGAAGATGTGGCAAACAGGTCCTTATATAGTATTGCCAAAGCTGAGCTGCAGAGCTTGATAAGGTTTCTTTCACTTGTGTTAACTGAGGAGCCTCCTACCTTGCAAGATTATGGAGCTGTTTGAGCCTGATAATGTTTTAAGCTTAACCAGTGTGTGCTACAGAAAATAAACGAAGCTTTCACAGTGCAGCTTCTCCTATAGTTTTTTCCTCGTTAGTTTCCATGCTAAATTAAAATGGGGAGGGTGGGCAGCAGTGGTGCTTGGAAGTTGCACAAAGCCTAAAATTGGTGCTAAGTATTCAGTGACTTCTAATGTAAAAATTCTAGAAGTTCAGAATTCCTTTTGTTCCAAACAATGCAGCTTTGTTCCTACTGTTCAGAAACAAAATAAGTGAAACTAGTCAAACTTTCATTGTCCAAACTGACAGACAAACAATTGCTGTTGTTTTACTGAGCTTTTTGCTGGGTTGTGAGCAACCAGGAATTTTTAAGTCTTAAAGTTGGGGTTATCAGGAGAGAGATGCAGCTGGGGGATTTCTTACATGACAACAGCCCCACTATACTGGGATGCTTCTAAACTGGAGGTACTTACTCCGGAATTGTAGGAATTGCTTTGCTAGTTTCTATCACCAGTCACCTAGGGAAAACTCTGCAGTAAGTAACTAAAGTATTACTGCTATGAATGTTTCTTTTCTGAGCACTGAAACTTCCTTAAGATACCTGGACCATCGTGCTTTTAAAGGTTAAAAATGTGGAGTTCAGTGTCATCATGGATGTGTTCACCTTGAAACAGGTGTCCTGGGTTGTGGCACCACTGTAGGATAGCTGGGGAAGATGTGTTTTTGTGGTGTCACTGTGGGTTTTTCTTCTCACCTTGGTTTTGCTTTGAGTCTCAACTTCATAGAAAGGCCTTTCCTTCACATATTGTGAAAGCAGTTGACAAGTTGAGTCATTTTTTTTCTCCTAGTTCTCCTAAGTAAAAAGCCCCAAGCTTCTGACTTTGTGCCTCTGTTCAGTACAGTCACTTATCTCTCAACCAAGTTTTAGTCATCTCTTCTTTTAGAGGTGGAGTAATCCTAACTACATACAGACTATATAGTGACGTAACTGGTGCTTTTTTCTCTTGTACATTTAGACATTTTAGTTTATTTGTCCTTTGAGCAAAAGTGTTTCTCTATGTGGAAGGGTACTCATTCATCTTTTCCAAATGAGTCCTGTAAAACTATGATTTTAAAGTGTTTTGGAGCTGCAATTTTGATGGGATGACCTGTGTTAATTCCCCTTTTGTAGCGAAATTAATCTTTAGTAGCTGCTCTCAAGTTCTGAACACCAAAAGTACTGATGAGCAAAAATGTCATCTGCAGACTTAAACCTTCCTCCCCTCACCTGTTTCTAGTTAGCAAACAATGCTGCAAGCTTCTAAACTTAGATGTGATGGTCACTGTTAAGATTTTCAACTGATGCAAATTAAGGATTTATCCTACTATATATATATAGTCTCCTTTTTTTGAAATAGGAAGTGCAGTCCTTCTGAAATGAAAGATGAAGCTAAAAGTCAGCTCATTTTTGTTGAGCCATTCAGGATTCTAGGAGTCAGGCTAGTGGGTGGTGACATCCTTTGGTGCTGCCATGTTAATTAAATCTGCTCGATGTCTTAATATTTCTTAGTGTCTTCTGTACCTGATAGCAACAAACCAGGCCATTCTGCCAATTTCTGTGGTCACCTCAAATGCCTTTAAAAAAGAAGAGTCTGGTTGTGCCAAGCACGTGGTGTTTGGTGGGGCTGTGTGTGGTCAGTACCAGTTGTTTGTTGCTTTGATATTCTTTTGGGTATCTTTAAGTCTTTGATGCTTAAAAGTTGTATCTTCCCCTTGTCCCAGTACCTTGCACCCACTACTTCACTTTCTCAATGTGAATCCACAAAAGGAAGGTTTCTCCCTGCTATTGGACAGACTAAAACCAGGAAGAATAAGAACTAAATGCCTGAGGCTTAACTTATTACAAGAATTACCTGTTCTGCCAAACGTGCTGAGGAATATGTGTGACCAGCCAGCTGGATGTGCCTTAGCTGTGCATGTAGAAGGGATAAGCAGGGGAATGCTGTTTTTGGAGTCTTGTGAGTGAACATCTAAAGTGCCAACAAATAATTTTGTCCTCTTACCTGCTTTAGAGTGGGTGTTTGGCTCCATTGTGTTTCAGTGTTTTGTTACCAGGGGGTGTGGAGTGTAAATGAAATTAAGATCTACTTGAGCTGTATTTTAGACTGTATAAGCAACAGCTCAAGTTCTGTGAAATCATTTAATTTTTGTCTTAATAGCAGGGCAGATGGGTTTCCTTCTTAAGCAAGTGAAACACGTTATCTTTTCCCTTCATCATTAAATATGGAGTATTTGGCTTTTTAATAAGTTTTTATCTGTCTAGAATAGCTTCTTGAAATTAGTTTTGCTTGTCCTACACATAAAGGAGTCTGTGACCTGATGTTGGTGTCCTATTTAACATGCAGTTACATACTGTAATAGTGGCACATTTGTTCTTTCCACTATGCAAAACAAAATTTCTCCAGTGAATGAATGTAACCTAATGTAAGGGCAAGGAAGAAATAAAAGCTTTCCTTATGAGCTCTTTATCACTAACTTGTTACAAGATAAAGTAAATGAGTTTTAATTGTGCTTCCCTCGTGCAGTTGCTTCACCGACAAAGACAGATCATTAGCATAACATGGTCTCGCTATTTCAGCTCTTGGTATTTCCTGTAATGCTTGAAAATGTAGTGCAATAAAGACTAGAAAAGGTGTATTAAGTTTATGGGTGTGATAGCATTTTGTGTAGTAAACTGTTTAATTCTTTCTGCATTTAAATGTGGTGGGTATATTGAAGGTGTGTTTTAAAACAAAATAGAGGGAAAAGTTAAAAGAACCAGAGCAAATCTAGCAAATCTAGAAAGTGAAACTGTACAAGAGACTGCACCAAAATGCCCTTAAATCCAGGAAAAGGAGAGAAGTTGTGTGTGCACAAAAAATAAATCAGAATCAAATGTACCTTCTATTTACAGTTCTATTTTTTTTTTCTTTAGAGATGGTGGAGCCAGGACAAGATCTGTTGCTTGCTGCTTTGAGTGAGAGTGGAATCAGTCCAAATGATCTCTTTGATATTGACTCTCCAGACGTGGTTCTTGCAAATCCAGCACCAACTCCAGCTGTTCAGCAGGTTAAAACCAGAACATTTGTGTTTGCTATAGGACATCAGAGCTTGGGTTTGGTGTGTTGGGGGGAGGTTGAAAGGGGTGGTGTCCATAGCAAATGGTTAAAAAAGTGGAGTTTTCATAAATTTCCTGCTTCATAAAAATTGAAAAGTGACTTGCTAAGTAAATTTAAACTTTATGCAAAAAAGCACTCTGAAACACACTTGAGGTCAGTACAAATAGAAATATGCTTAGCTTCTGGACATGAGTGGGATCGTGGTGCCAGGTATCCATGGAGAACTGTCATGTCATTGGGGTCTCTATAAAATGCATAAAAAGTGTAATGTGATACCGTGTTAAAGTTCTATGGTGGCCTTCAACGTGCCAGATTGTAGCCATTTCAGACACAGCCTGGGAACAGAAACCTTAAGGTTTTATTCTGCTTACTTGTTTCCTGGTGCTTTCTTCCCTCTGCAGTCAGTACCGCTCAGTGCGTTAGAACTGGGCCTGGAGACTGAGGCTGCAGCTGCTGTGAAACAAGAACCAGAGACTGTGTCTACTCCAGCCTTATTAAATGTTCGGGTAAGAACTGGTGCTCCAGGGTTTCTATGTGGGTGGGATGGGGTGGGGTTAACCTGGGCAGGGCACCAGGTGCCCACTAAGCTGCTTTATCACTCCCCCACCCCAATTGAACAAGGGCTGAAAAACTCTGGTGAAAGGCTCTTGGGTTGAGGTAAGGACAGGGAGATCAGCAATTTGTCATGGGCAAACCAGACTCAACTTGGGGAAGTTAATTCATTGCCAGTTAACAACTGAGTAGGATAATGAGAAATAAGAACATATGTAGAAATACCTTCCCCCCCACTCCTTCCTTTGTCCTGGGCTTAACTTCACTCCTGCAATCCACAGTGCTCCACAGGCTGCAGGGGAAGCACTGTGGAGCACCTGGAACACCAGCTCCCCTTTCTTCAATGACCGTGGTGTCTGCAGGGTTTTCTCATATATTCTCACTCCTCCCTCCCATTGCTTATTGTGCAACAGTTTTTGCCTCTTGTTAAACAGTTCTCACAGGCACTCTCAGTGTCACTGGCTGGCTGGGCCTTGGCCAGTGGTGGGTCAGTCTTGCAGCAGGTTGGACTGGCTTTATCAGATACAGGGGGAGCTTCTGGCAGCTTCTCACACAAGCCACCCCTGCTCCCAAAACTGTGCCATGTCAGCCCAATCCAGTGTGTTAGTGAGGTGTAAGAAAAGAGGTGGGACTGTGGAATGCCACTTGGCCATTGGCTGGGTTCTCCTTGTATTCAGACTGCAAAAGCTGAGCATACCCATGGGTTGATGTGATTCCTATGGCAGGGAGGACAAAGCAAGATGCAGAGAAACATTTTGGGGTGTCATGCATTTATTTTCCCTGCATGTAATTCTGGAGATACAGAAGTTACGTAAACTTGACTCCTAGACCCAAACTGTGTGATACCTTTTCTATTTGAGCACCACAGTTGTGGTGTTTGCACCTGAAATCAGGTTTGCAGGAAGGTGGAATGTGGTGCAGTGGGTCAGAAGGGCTGCACATAGACCTTAAGTAATCCAAGTTTTGTTCTCTGACAGTTGTGCAGATAGTTTATGTATTGACAGTTCTCTTCAGCTCAGGGTTCCTGTGCCTGTGGTAGTCATATCTTGTACCTGGGTGATGACTCTTTCATTCTGTTTTTTTATTTTCTTTTCCTTACCTTAAAATAAAATTTAAAAATTAGATTTAAAAATTACCATCCAAAATATGTACAGCAACATATTGAGAGATACTTCTTGCTCAGACTGTTATAGCACAAGATAATTACTGTGGCATCTTCAGCATGTTATTTGAAGACATTTCTCATTACAAGTGTCTTCTAAAAACTGGTGTCTCTTGCACTCTAAATGAAAGGCTAATAAAGTCTGCTTTTTTTTTTTCCACTGTTTTTGAAAATTTCCCTGGTTCTTTTTTGCCAGCAACCACCATCCACCACAACCTTTGTGCTGAATCAAATAAATCAGCTTCCAACTCTGGGGACTACAATAGTGGTGACCAAAACCACACCTGTCACGACTTCAAGGCAGACCATCACTGTAGCAAAGATCATCCAGACCAGCACAACCACTCGGCCCTCGGTGGCAGCACCAGCAGTTCGCAATGCCTTGACCACGGCACCTTCCAAGGACCAGATTCAGCTGAAAGATCTGCTGAAGAACAATAGTCTTAATGAACTCATGAAATTGAAGCCACCTCCTAATATTGCCCAACCAGTAGCAACAGCAGCAAGTGAGTTTTCTTCTTTCTTCGTCATTTACAGTATTTTAGACAAAAAGCGAAATAATGAAGATCTTTGCATGTCTTGGATTTTCATTGATTAGTGCAATGTCCTGGTAAAATGGAGTGGTTTGGGAAACCTGATAAATTTCATTCTCACTGTAGTAGTGTTAGAATGCAGGGTGGGAGTGGTATGAAATAACAGACTTACAAAAAAAATTAAGCTTTTGATTTACTGCATGGAATGAGGAAAATGACATTTTAGATTGCAGCTGGAAAATTGCTACAATTAATTTGTGAACATTACTGAAGTCTATTATTAGCTGTGTTACTGGAATCTCCATCAGTTCCTGTTCTACTGTGTATTTGCTGTGGAGCTATAACAAACTAGTACTTTTTTTTGACATCTTCCAAACTATATTTGTAGCACAGGATAAGGTGTTTCTGTGAAGTGTCTGCTGCAAAATGAAGATGTCCCTCTGTTTTCATTGGAGGCATCAGATTTATTGTTAAAAAACTGAAGTCCTAAAACCTTGCTGTTTATTGTCCTGTTACTTCTGAAATGTTGCTGTAACTTAAATGTCACAAGTACTTTGTTACTACACTCCAGATCTTCATTTTGCAGTGCTTCCATAATATTCCTTTGTATGGTTATTTCTAACTTGTGGTCAGCTTATATAAGGGAAAAGCTGCATGTGTGTGAAATTTTAATTTTTTCAAGTTGCTCTGCTTTTAGCATGAGGTGAAGATCAGTTCAGTTTGAAAGTATCTCTGTTGCTGCTTTTTTCCTGGAAGAGACAGAGGCTTTTTCTGGATTACTCTTATTTTCATTGTGTCTGAAAGAAGCTTTGCTGATTTTGTAGGTGTGGTTGGCATAACCTATTTTTCCGTGTGCAGTCCATGAGCTGTCTGTTAGGACTGAAACAAAAAGCAGAATGTGCCTCCTTGTTTCATTGCTTTCTGTTAGGGAGTGGTTGACAAAAGTTGAGACGAGCTGAAGTTGGGGTGGGGAGTAAACGAGCAAGGAAGAGGAGGGGAGAAGGTTTTGTAGGAGTGACTTATCCCCTTTCTAAGTCTCACAGAATGGGTGACATCAATGCACAGCAACTGTTACAGTGGCACAGAAATCTGTAGCTTTTGTGTAAAGTGAAAAGGAGACTTAAAACTTCTACAACTGCATTCCTAATCTTACTGGTGTCCTTGTATCTCTGAATCTTATGTTTATTTTAAGAAATGACAAATACTTGTGGCAAAGATAAGCCCTTGAAAGGAAACATGGTCTTTTCACATAATTCAGGCAGCAGGAGCTCTAGATGGGAAAATATTAAGAAGTTCAATTATGCAATGTCTTTGAGGAAAACATTGATTTGTGCAAGTGCCCTAATTGTTTTTAGAGGCAATTATGCTAAGTTTATTACATGCATTGACACGATGGAGGCTTGACAGCTGCTTTCAGTGTTTTACATCCATCCATGTGCAAATTATTTTAGTCCTATACTGAGCCCTAGTGCCTGTTCCTTCCAAATATGACTGAAGACAGGAAGGTTAATAAATTATCTTCTTAAAGGATCCTGTCATAAACTTGAAACAATTGAGTCCAAAGTGTTGACTTTTTGTTTTACAGAACTAATGGTAGTTTTTCCTGAGGTGGTGAATGCCACCAGACCAGGTAAGTTCCTTTCTGTTGAAACATTGGTGTTTCTGGTTAGTTTTTAAGCTTCAAAGGTTCTCAAGGTGGAGTGGTTGTAAATCCTCTGTATTGGTTTAGTGAAGGTCAAAATGTGGGTTTTTTTAATATTGAAACTCAAGCACAGCTGTCAGACATGGTGGCATTGCATGGGAAGTTCCTTCAGTCAAAGGAGTAACAGGGTTTAACTCCTTGCTTGGACTTGTTAATTTGGACAGATTGTGTTCTTGAAGCATCAGTGGATACTTTAAACTTCTCTTCCAGCTCTCTTAATGAGCAGCATGTTAATTTAGTTGATGTTTGGAGGGAATTCCTGTAAACCACAGCTTTTCTTTTGCAGCCGACCTAAGCAATGGTGCAGTGAAGAAGGAGGCTTCCACAAAAGAGGTAGCAAGAATATGGATAAATGATATTAAAATGAGAAGTTTTTCACCTACTGTGGTAAGTGGTACAAATGGTTCCTTTGCCAAATGAATGTGTTGCTGGCCTTAGACAGTTGTGACCAATTTCAGGAGTTACTCATACTTGTCTTGTGTGTGGTGGAATTGCCAGGTGCATCTGTTTGTTCAAAAGGTCAGTTGCTCCACGAGAGGAAACTTGGTTAGATGACTGAAGTTAACAGCTGTGTAGAGGAGACTTAGATAGTAAATGGCAATTTCAAGAAATTACTGTCCTTAGCAGAACCTTGTGTGAGCCAAGAAGGGTGTGCTCTCATTAAAGGTGATGAGCATATCACTTGAAATAACTAGCGATGAGGAAATGAAAATATTTCCCTCTAGCATGGCTGTACTTGTGGCCAGTTGAATTGAAGATGTAAATTGAATATCATTCAATTTTCTGAATGTAATAAAATTACATTCTGATGCTGTAAACACTTGAGTTTTGACATCTTCACTGATAGCTGGACTCAGGCTGAAGTTCTGGAAGAACTGTGCTCTTCAGTGACTGGCATACAGAAGGGGGTCTCAGATCACTTTTTTTATTAAACATTAGTAATTGTGGAAGATGTTTGATTTTTCATCATTAAATACTTTACAAATATTTACATATTTACGTTGTTCAGGGCCACAGTAAAAAAATGGGTAACTGCCAAGTTTCAGAGAATATTGGGTAGAACTGTGACTGTTGTAGCTATAAAGTTGTGAAATTATGTCATGAATGTGAAACTGCAGGAGTCTTCAGGGGAGTACTTGAATGTTAGGGCTGTTGTGTTTTCAAGGCAGTTTTCTTTTAAGTCATAGTCTGGTTTTAATATGCTGCAAAAAGAGTTTCTTTTGAATTCTGCTTGTGTGAGTTTGGAGTACTTGATCTCCTTGCAAAGGGGAGGAAGTTCCATGACTTTGTGTCTTTGGAGGCTTGTGCAGAGTGTAAGAAATCAACAGTTCTGTCTGTAGTCCTCCCAGCTATTCACTGGTTTGTCCCCTGTATACGTTAAAACATTCAAGTGCAAGCTTGTCCTCGTTTCCTTTCTCATGTTAATTTCGAGGACGTGGAATATTAACAGTGTGCTGTTTGACTAACACAGGTATTTCTGTATTCTAGAAAGTGCCAGCAGTAAAAGAAGAGGAGGAACCTGAGGAAGAGGATGAAGAGGAAATGGGCCATGCAGAGACTTATGCTGAATATATGCCAATAAAATGTATGACCAGATCTTTTGTTACATCAAAAGGCTGAATGCTTTGAGAGTTAATTTATTTACTGTTTTCTAATTACTAACACAGAAAACAGATACTGCCTGAAGTTAAAAGGCCCTGAATGTGTTCTGGGTTTTCCTAGGAAATTTATCTTCTGTAATGCGTAGATTTGGAAGATAAGTGGATTTTTAAATATAAAAGGAATTCTTCAGTGTGTCTTTCAGCAGTACTTGTTTCACAGATACAACTGATGAACCAGGATCAGGCTTTTTTTTTACCTCTGATGAGAGGCCTTGTGCCTCAGCAGAGGAAATTTTGTAAAGGAATTAAGTGCTCACTGCTACACTTAGGAATCTAGTTTGAGTTTTTTGGTGTGAAATCACCCTAAGCACCCTCTTCCTGCATTGTTCTGACTGACTGTTTAGAATTGGCTCTTGGCTGTTCTTTGAGTGAATCTTTTACTGCTGTTAATTGCCTTCTCCTCTTTTTTTCTCCTTTCTCTTCTTTATTTTACTCGTTGACAATAAGCTGTTACCTTGTTTCCTAAATACACTGTTGACCTGCTGTAAAAGCAAGGCAAAAATTTTGCAGGGAGTTTGTAGCTAAGTGGTTAATTTTTATTGTCACTGATGAGATCTGTCAGCAATTAAGCCATGTCTGTTCTAAATCTTTTCTCCTCTCATTCTGCTTAAAAATGGCACTATATAAATAGTGAGAAGAATGTTTCTTTTGTGATTCTGGCATCCTGAGGCTGCTTCTGGCCTTTTGGGAAAGCAGGGTTCAGACTGGTTTTTCTCAAACAAATCAAATACACAAATACTTTAATTTTCTGTTAAGTGAATTTTATCTCACTTCATAAAAAGTGGGGGAAGGTGGTGAGAAGAGAATGTTGAGATTGCAGTTATAAATTCAGATTAATGTGTTCCTTCATATGCATTGCAGTTCAACACTTGACAGATTGTTGCAATGGAACATACTTGTTGAGTTCACCCTTTGCAATCACAATTGTAATTTGTTTTGGTAAATATAATAACTTGTGCTGCAGCAACAGAACTCTTGTGTTATACTTTCATCTTCTCCCTTCTTTCCCCTTCTTTCTCAACCAGTAAAAATTGGGCTACGTCACCCTGACCCAGTAGTGGAAACCAGCTCGTTATCCAGTGTGACTCCTCCTGACGTGTGGTACCAGACATCAATATCAGAAGAAACAATTGATAGTGGCTGGTTGTCAGCTTTGCAGCTCGAAGCAATCACTTATGCAGCCCAGGTATGCCAGACATCAGTGCAGCTTAAAAGCTAAACAGAGAATTTAAGAAGAAAAACTACTATTTGACAAGTGCAGCTATGTCAGTTTTACAAGGAGATAAAATAATAAGAGCCTAAAGGTTTCAGTTGCATTAGAAGATGGCAGGTGAGCTTCAGCTCAGATAAATGTCAGGTAATACACCTAGGAAAGCTTTTCCTAAACTACTTCCATGATGCTGATCTCCAGCTGTCTTAAGACTTAGAAAGAACATGTTAGTCATTTTTATTTCTCTGAAATAACTTAATGACTGCAGTAGCAGCAGGCTGAGAAAGCCAGCCCTGTTTGACATCATTGGGAAGGGTATAGGGAACAGGACTGGGTGTTATTTTGCTGCTGAATTAAACTTCAGTGTGCCCACCCCAGATGTGTGTGCAGTGCTCTGCCTGTCAGGGAGGGAGGTAGTGAAGTTAGAGAACAACTAAAATGGTCACGGGAGGGAAATAAAATCATCACAGGAGGTAAAAAGAAAAGGGACTGGCACAGCTGGGACACCTGGGGCTGGAGAGTAGAGAAATGAACGGGAATGAAACCAAGGTTAAGATAATCAAGAAATGAGTGGTGTCCCACAAAACCAAGAGCAGAGCAGAACTTGGTGACACTGACAGGAGATGGGTTTAAAATGGGTAGAAAAATAAAGCATTCCACAGGCTGTGGGTGTCTGGGTCTTGCTGCTACAAAAAGCTGTGCAGATGCCTATCAGTGGGTTAGGAAAAGGCACAGAAAGAATTGGACAGATATTTAGAGTAGTTCTGGCTGCTGAGGGAAGGAAGGGGAGAATGGATCACATAATGCAGTTAGGTTCCTTATGCTCTCCCTAAATAAAATCCCTTCTTCCTGCTGCCAGGAGTTTGCTTGGACCACTGGTCTCCTCCAATAGGATGTTTCTTATGTTTGCTCTTTTCTGACAATCCACAGTGATGTGTTCTGGAGAATGGGTACAAGTTTTTTGTTCTTTCTCCTACAGCAACATGAAACATTCCTGCCCAATGGAGACAGAGCTGGATTCTTGATAGGTGATGGTGCTGGTGTAGGAAAAGGAAGGACCATAGCTGGAATAATCTATGAAAATTACTTGTTAGGCAGAAAAAGAGCAGTCTGGTAAGTGTGTCAGGATTTGTTAGAGCAGACACTCTAGTCACTCTATGACTTAAATTCAGGGTCATCTGTCTTCTGACAAATGTTCTAGCACTGCTTTTTGATCTGCTGTACCTTACAGAATGTGCTTTCTTTTATATCTTCAGGTTTAGCGTGTCAAACGATCTGAAATATGATGCTGAAAGAGATTTGAGAGATATTGGAGCAAAAAACATATTGGTGCATTCATTAAACAAGGTGTGAAAACTTTTTACTATGTACAGTTGAGGCAAACCTTTAGGTACGCTTGTGTGATGAGTTGTGCATGTTGACTGTTTTAAGAGCAAGAATGTACTAATTTCAATAAATTTGCTGTCTAGGTCTTGTTTGACAGGCCTTAATCTTACAAAGAACCACACAGAGCTTTAAGTTAATCATGTAAATAGGCCCCTTGTAGGATTAAGTCTTAGCATGTGTGCTTTTTTTCAAATTACTCTTCAAGTGACTACTGACACTACTAGTAGAGTATTTTTTAGAAGTTGAAATGTTTTTTACATCTTTAAAGCTTTGTAGCACTTGAATTTTTTCCTATCTCTCAGTGCATATTTTATATGTAATGCATTTTATGTGTAATACTTGAATAATAGACTTGCCCAGTGATTTATTAAAGCAGCAGTGGTGCCTGCAGTTATTTTTGGAGACACTGCCTCTGCTCTGGATTAGCTGCTTAAATTGTGAAGTGTGATTGCTGGTTGAATTCACTGAACTTTAGGTTTGGTTTAAGTTAGTATTTTTGCTTTGTGAATTCTTAATTTCTAAAATAAATCATCATTTATGGTAGCAGTGGTAAATACACTTGAGGTATTGGCTCTAAAGGGTTACATTGAACTAACATCTGCATGTATTTAAATTAAGGAAACCATGTAGCCAAGGAATGTGTGTTAAGCTTTGGAAGCCTCAGATTTAGTCTTCCTTAAGTATATGTTTAAGTAAGGCCCAGTATAACCCCTTAACCACATTGGCATGTGCCAGCTGTGCCCTGACCGTGATGTGGGGATGTGAGTGCTTCCAAGTATTCATCCCTTTAAAGTTAAGACCCCCAGCATCCTTTCATCATCTGGTAGGTGGGATTGAGGAGGGGTCTCTTGATTAATTTCTGTAACTTCTATTTGTTGCAGTTCAAATATGGGAAGATTTCTTCCAAACATAATGGAAGTGTGAAGAAAGGTGTCATCTTTGCTACCTATTCTTCTCTTATTGGGGAGAGTCAGTCTGGTGGTAAATACAAAACCAGATTAAAGCAGCTTCTTCATTGGTGTGGTGAAGACTTCGATGGAGTTGTATCCTTTGGCTGGAGTTCAGTTGATTGTAACCAAATTGCTATTTAAACTTTCGTTTTTAAAGACTTTTAGGTATTCTTTATTTGTAATGGCAATCAATTATGTGTGTGTGCTCTTGCAGTTTTACAAACTTTGTGCCAAACATACCACCATCAACTTGTTGCCACACAGTTGGGGTACAAGAGTGAAGCTTCTGTTTTTTCTATATCAGACCCCTAAAATCAAAGTACTGTTTTAAAGAACCTTAAGTTTACACTGATATTTTTACTGTGAATTATTTAAACATATATTTTTAGTATCACCAGCATTTTCAAGAACTCAAGTGCTGGCAGTTGTTCTCTTAAACACTATCTAAATATTTTTCCAAGGTTTTAGTGACAAATTACTAGTGTCTTCTTGAGTTTACAATTTCCTGCTGCCACCTGTTGTAACTAGTAGATTTTCTTGCCTCCTTTTCTAGCTCCCCATTCTAAAAATAACTGGGACAAAGTTTTTCCTTAATGACAGTTCAGATTGTATTTGATGAGTGTCATAAAGCAAAGAATCTGTGTCCTGTTGGTTCATCAAAACCAACAAAGACAGGTCTGGCTGTACTGGAACTTCAAAATAAACTTCCAAAAGCCAGGGTTGTTTATGCCAGTGCCACAGGTATGTGCTGCTGGGTTTGAATTAAATGTCTGATTGGTTTTGTTGGCACTGGTACAGACTGTGTTCTTCTCCTAGGTGCATCTGAGCCAAGAAACATGGCATACATGAACCGTCTTGGAATATGGGGTGAAGGAACTCCCTTTAGGGAATTCAGTGATTTTATTCAGGCTGTGGAAAGAAGGTAATATTTCCAAGACCTACAGCAAGAACACGTGGGCTTGTGGCTGACTGTGCTCCCCACTTCTTGTCTTCACTCACCAGTCCTCTGCAAACATGTCCTGTCACACTAAGAACTCTGGCTTCTATATCTAGCAGAAGTGTAATTTGTCATAAGTGGTGAAAAATGTTTCCCTTGTTCACAGAAAATTTTGAGAGCTTTAAAAGCTTTCTGGGAAAAGAGCCCTCTTAAAAATGTGGGTGTTAAGAAAGGAAAATAGTTTGCTTCTCCCCATGAAAACACCTTGTATGTACTGAGTATGCTTGGTGTAGTTGATGGCTTACTATTTGTAGAAGGCCTCTAATGTTTATGCATTCATCTTAGGCAATTTAACAGGAGGAAATCTTGTGCTTGCTGGCATAAGAACCCAGTTCAGGGAAATTCTTTGTGCTGTTACAAGGTACTTTGTGTTTCAGAACATGTTAATAATACTAAATGTAAGAGGTCAGTAGAAAGTGCTGCATTCTGTGGTGGGTGAGCATCTTGACATAATGTGTTTTGCTATTTAGAAAGAATTTTGAACACTTCAGAATGCCACAATAGGGCTTAGTATGCATCTTGTTTACCATCTACATGATGCATGGTTTTTCTGGACTCTGCAAGTGTAGTCTCACTTCATTACTGAGCACATATCAAATGAGCAATAACGAAATTAGAGCCCCAAGCCTGTGAGTAGGAAAGTCACCTGTTTTGCAGGTGACTTCTGTGCTCTCAAGATATTGCTCAAGTTGTGTTGCTGTTGAAGAGAACTGAAGTTACTTGCTAATGAAACAATTTTCACACCAGCATAAATCTGAATAACATACTATAGTTGGTATTATTTTAAATCTTCAGCAGTTTATAAAATTACAATGAAAAAATTTGCTAATATTTGGACCAACTTCATTATCCAATTACAGTTTGGTAACTTACTGTCTCCTAATGAATCCTAGGTCATTTGGGAAAAAAGTAACTCAGTTTTACCTCTTGGGATACACTTAATAATTGAAAGGCAGGGATACAGTTTTATGTAAAGATTACATTTCAAATTATTTCAAAAACCTATTCAGTCATGTTTGTAAGCTTGCTGTTTTCTTCTGAAGCACTTGAGGCTGTGTTTTGGGTTTTTTTAACAAATCCTTCCTCTTGAAAATTCTAATATGGACTCAATTTGTTCCTTTATTTTAGAGGTGTTGGTGCCATGGAAATAGTTGCTATGGATATGAAGCTGAGAGGAATGTACATAGCCAGACAGCTGAGTTTTTCAGGTGTAACTTTCAAAATTGACGAAGTTCTGCTCTCACAAGAATACGTTAAAATGTACAATAAATCTGTGAAACTGGTAAGAACCCCTTTTAAAATGTGCTTTCTCTGCTGAGTTCTGAGAGGTTGAAGTTGGTTGAAACCTGAATGCCCCTTTTCTTGCTCAGTGGGTCAGTGCTCGGGAGAGGTTCCAGCAAGCGGCCGATCTCATCGATGCGGAGCAGCGGATGAAAAAGTCCATGTGGGGTCAGTTCTGGTCAGCTCACCAGAGGTTTTTCAAGTACCTCTGCATAGCCTCTAAGGTGAAGAGGGTGGTGCAGCTGGCTCGGGAAGAAATTAAGAATGGCAAAGTAAGTTGATCAAGACCTATTTTTAAACATTTTTCTTAAATGTAAAGCTATTAGATTAATTTTTTTATATATAATACAAATATTTTCAGCCATAGTAGGAGCATGCTTTTGTGCTTTATTTTGCCTGAATTTCTGCTCATTTAATATCATAAACTTAAAGCTCAGTCAGTGACAGTGTCTGGTATTCTTTTGTCCTTCAGTGTGTTGTCATTGGCCTGCAATCGACAGGAGAAGCAAGAACATTAGAAGCTTTGGAGGAAGGTGGTGGGGAACTGAATGACTTTGTTTCTACAGCAAAGTAAGACTGGTGTTTTAGAACTGTTCTTTACAAAATTTACCTTCATCCAGCTTCGTGTGTGTGTAGTCCTTTGTCCTTTTATGTGTCCACTGTGCATCAGTGCACAGAAATTTGGGAATCCCTTGGTACTGATGTTCTTTACTGAAGCTGCCCGTACCTAAAATCTGGCAGCATTGCTCAGGTGGGGCATTGGTTAGTTCCTAGTTCTCCTGGCATTCCAAAATGATGTTTTGAGGTGTGAACAGCTTGTACTGTTCTCCTCAAACTGGGAGGGTGGGGAGACCTGCCAAGTGTGTGCTGCATTTGTACCAGGGCAAGTTACAAACCATGGCTTCCCTCTTTGATCAGATGGACCAGAGCCAATCCTGGGGCTGCCTTGCTGAAAATCTTAATTTATTGAGTTAATCTTTTACTTAAATTGAGCAATAAAAAAATGGCAGTAGCAATGCCACTTGCTACCAAAACCAAATTTAACAAGTTTTAACAGTGCTGTAAAATAAATGTCTGCTGCTTTTAAGAAGGTAACAAATGCAGTAATGATGTGTGGTAATACAGAGAGTGCCTGTGTGCACTCACAGGGAATCATCCTTCAGAGAAGTCAAGCAAGCTGTTAAATATTACAGGTTTGTACTTTAAATAAATGCAAATTCCACTGAGCAACCCTTTTTTCTTTAACAGAGGAGTATTCCAGTCTCTTATTGAAAAGCACTTTCCAGCTCCCGACAGGAAGAAGCTGTTTAGCTTGTTGGGAATTGACCTGACTGCTCAGAGTAATAACAATTCACCCCGAGACAGCCCTTGCAAGGAGAACAAAATAAAGAAACGAAAAGGTAATGCTGAAGTTCTGCACTAAAATGGCAATTTGAGCTGCCTAAGAGTGAACTTTGGTGGCAAAAAAAGGGAATATCTGTACATTCATCCATGAAAGAGCACGTAATGCAGGTCTCTTAAGACTGTTGTTAGAGACTTGCCATTAATAGATTTTAAAGCTGCTGCTGAAGCAATATAACCTGTAAATTTTGGTTACTTTTTGCTCAAAATTGGGTTGATTTGGTGTGGGACCATATCCCAAAATGCCTTGCACGTGTCAGATCACTTTCTGATGCAGTCACACAAATAACTTTCTTTTTCTTGAGGCTCAGTAAGGAGAAGCCTAATACCACCCCCCTCCCAAACTGATGATCTTATCCAAAAGTAGGTGATAATAAACTTGGGAGAGAGGCCTTGCTTACAACTTAGGTTCTTTTGAATAGTTCTGGTTTCAGAAGTTAAACATTTTTCTAGTTTGTATGATAAAGCAAACCTCAAAGAATGTAGACTGTAAGGTTTAAACTAACTTGTTTTTCTTCTGGAATGATGGAATTAGGTGAAGAAATAAGCAGAGAAGCCAAAAAAGCTCGCAAAACAGGTGGCCTTGCAGGTAGCAGCTCTGATGAGAGTGAAAGTGAGTCTGATGCTTCAGACAATGAAGAAAGTGACAATGAGAGCTCCAAATTTTTGAGTTCTGGAGATGATGATGACTTCAACCCATTCAGAGATGAATCCAGTGAAGATGATGAGGATGGTAAGGCAGTTTAAGTGTTTGATCAAGCAAGGAGCTGTATTTGCAGATAGCAGGCAGAAAGTCTTTCCAAACATTTCAGTGAGCCACAAATAAGTGTTTGCTAAGCACGTAGTTCAGTTCCAATGAGACTGCAATTAGCAGTAGAATGGGAAACTTCAATTAGACTTTTGTACACTGGAGCTCAGACTTTTGTAAGTCACTTTTATGCAATGAGAATGTGGTTTTTTTCAAAGGGAAGGATGGCTGCTTAGTAAATGCTTGAAACTTTTATTTAACTTTAGATCCCTGGTTGATTAGAAAAGAGCATAAAAAGAATAAAGAAAAGAAAAAGAAGAAAAGCATAGACCCAGATTCTATTCAAAGTGCCTTACTAGCCTCTGGCCTGGGATCCAAACGACCCAGCTGCTTCACTTCCACTGTTGGAACCACCACTTCCAGTACCAACACGTCTGGTAAGAACAGCTTGCTTTGATGTTGATTCACTTCTTAGCAGTTGGGCAATAAAATTCTAAATCTCAAAGAGTCTTTCTTAAATTTCAGCAAACAGTAACACAAACAGCAGCTTTGTAACGAGCCAGGATGCTGTTGAAAGAGCCCAACAAATGAAAAAGGAACTGCTGGATAAACTGGAAAAGCTGGCTGAAGATCTTCCACCTAATACACTGGATGAGCTTATAGATGAACTGGGTGGTCCTGAAAACGTTGCAGAGGTAGGCTGGTGTTCATATGTAGAAAAAAAATCTATGTTTTTAAAGAGGTGGTTTATCAGTTTTAGACTAATCTGACAGGAATGAGTCTAGAGGTTACTCTGCTGGATGCCTCTGAATGAAAATGAAACTTGAAGATTGTATTAAACACAGAGAGGAGCTCTGAATGGGTGAACGGGTTATTTCTGAGACTGAGAGTTTCTTCTTGGGTAAATCACACCAGTTTCTCTTTTGCTTTATAGTGGTCTGTTTCTCTGCCTGGCTGTACTCAACTTGCAGCTGGTGTGTGTTAGACAGGAGCATCAGTTCATCCTCCAGGGCAGTGGAGATTAAGAACCTTTATGTGTTAATGAAAAGCCTGATTAATTATTCTCTCTGTCTCAATGACTTCAGAAACGTGTCTTAAAGCTACCTGTCTCTATCAAGTAGCAGCATCACTGTGATTTAAAAGACCCTGTTAAAATCAGTGACAGCCTAACCTGTCAATTTAGTTTATTTTCTTAGTACTGCTGGTAAATCCCTTATGAACAGTAGCATAATACTACATCATTTCTACATAAATCTGCTCTGTTATGCTCCACATAGCCGATAATGGCATCAGCCAAAAAATAACCCAGGTTTTCTAATGTAGTTTTGCACTTGGAGTAAATTACTGCCTCTATTTTAAGGTGGGTACATGAATAAATAGCAGCCTTGCCTGGAGCTTTTGGTGCTGGAGTGGTTTTGGTGTTGCTGCAATGAGCTTGTGTTCCCTTTCAAAGATGACAGGCCGCAAAGGGAGAGTGGTGAGCAACGATGATGGCAGCATCTCCTATGAGTCAAGGTCTGAACTCGATGTGCCTGTTGAGATCCTGAACATCACAGAAAAGCAGAGGTTCATGGATGGAGATAAGGTAATCCTTGAAGAGATAGACTGCAGGAAAGTGTGCCAGATGCCATAGTAACACTAAGCTATTCAGCAGTGACTTGTAGCTACTGTACTAGTCTTAACTAGTACTTTGTTCACTGCTGAGTGTTTTGTTTTTTCAAATCAGTGTTCAGAGGTCACATTGTAGCAGAGGTCACGTTGTAGTTGGGTGACCTCAGACGCCTGCGCTTGGCTGCACCCGTGTGACAAACTGAAAGCTGGCACCTTTAAGCTGGTTTTGTAAAACAATACGTGTTTAAAAGGCAGTCTTGTGATTCATGTCTTTGATTCATTGATCTGGATTACTGTGCACCTCTCCTTACAAGAGGAAGTAATTAAATTGGGAAATGGGCAAAACCACTGACTTGGTATGAAAACTTAGAGTGAGGGGTGAAGGGAAAAGGTGAGCGTTGTTAATCTTAACAAGGATTGAGAAGTAGTGCTGGGAGGAGTGATGCCTTTTATCCTTCACATTGCACTCTGAAAGAAAATCCTGACCTGAACAGTGGTAGAACTGCATCTGATGAAGGAAGGAGGGGGGAAAAAGCCCTTCCCAGTGGTTCCCTTGGGCCGTGCTGCCACAAGAGGGCAAATGGAGTAAATGTTGCTGTGCCTGGAGCTTGTGTGGTTGTAACACTCAGGTTCCTGTAAGTGACTTGTGCACAGTCCAAACATTGACATTCTTTAAAGGAAAATGCATTCAGGCACTGGAATGGCTGGACCCTCTTCCTTGTACAGCATCAGCAGCAACGTTTTGTCTTTCTGTAGCTTCCTATTGGAGCAAGTCTGTGTCCCTCCCCTTTTCTTTCTGAAGTACAGCCAGTGTCAAGGAGACCTGCCC
The DNA here is from genome assembly GCA_013398175.1 of Climacteris rufus. Lineage (NCBI taxonomy): Eukaryota > Metazoa > Chordata > Aves > Passeriformes > Climacteridae > Climacteris > Climacteris rufus. Next base: position 787,445 of record VZRZ01002776.1, on the reverse strand, counting down.
TCTGGGATGGCAAGTCTTTGTTTGCACAGTTGTTGAAAAGTAAAGCAAAACCCACTCCTTTCCCTCCAAAAAATTCATCAGCATTTCTAACTCTGATGAAGAAAGCCACACCTTTTCTCCCCTCCCTCTGCCTTGTGAGTAACAGTGAAACCATCCCAGACCCATGTTTGGTAACAATTGTAAAACGAGATTTTTTTTTTTTTTTTTTTTTTTTTTTAAAAAAATTAAAACATCAA
>VZRZ01002776.1:767669-787142 GCA_013398175.1 Climacteris rufus | reverse complement strand
AAGCAAGTTTTTTTTTTTTTTTTTTTTTTTTTAAAGAAACTGAAAACTGAAGCTTGGTCTTGGATTTATTGCTAACTAACAGCTTGTTTGGTTTTTTTTTTAATAAAAGAACATTGCCATCATCTCAGAGGCTGCCAGCTCTGGTATATCACTGCAAGCAGACCGCAGGGCCAAGAACCAGAGGCGGAGGGTTCACATGACTCTGGAGCTGCCATGGAGTGCAGACAGAGCAATACAGCAGTTTGGTAAATAACTTCTTGTGTGTCCTTCCTCAGCAGACTCATAGCACCAACTGAACTTAGTGCTAACTCATGGAAAATCAGTCTCTTTTACCCATGAATAGAATCAGCTTTATCAGTGGTCATAGCTAATTGTCTTGAAAGTTTTGAAAGAAACCTGCAAACAAGCTTATGCTGCAGCTTTGGAGTTTTATTCACATATGAAGTGTCTTTATAAAAATTGCCACAGCTTTTAGAGTATCTGTGTGCTGCCTTCTGCTTGCTGTATTACAGCAGAAACTAATTTTAAGCAGCATTAAGTTCTAGCTTTTTTCCTTGCTCTTTACAGTTCATATTTTATTAGAAATATTCAATCAAGTAGAATTTAATTAACATATGTGCTTCTACTTAATTATTCAGGAAGAACTCACAGATCCAACCAAGTGACTGCTCCTGAGTATGTGTTCCTCATTTCTGAACTGGCAGGAGAGCAAAGATTTGCATCTATAGTTGCAAAAAGACTGGAGAGCTTGGTAAGATGTTTCCAGAGGTCTGATCCTTCGTTTGGAGGAAATGCAACTTAGACTTCTTTTTCTTAAAAGCAGTATTTATTGACAATGGTGTGTCTTGACAGGGAGCCCTCACCCACGGGGACAGACGGGCCACAGAAACTCGAGACCTCAGCAGATTCAATTTTGACAACAAGGTGACAATTCTGTTTCTGTTGGAAAACTCATACTGTGGTGCTTATTCCACAAATGACCTGTTGAGGAAGGATCTTTTCCATCCCTTACCTTTAACTCTGTCACTTTCTGATAGAAGGCCTCTTCCTGTAACCCATGATTCTGTTTGTGAAGGCATGTGGAACACGTGTGTAAATCACTTTCCTGCTTTTGCAAACAATCCAAGTCTTGCGTAAATGGTGTGTGTCCTTTAAGCCACAATGAAAGATTAATTTGGCAGTTTTAATTAAAAATTAAGACTGGGCTATTTTCAATTATAAACTACACTATGTAAAGGTGATAATTCTTTCACTGTTGCACAGAAAAGCATTTTATTGTGAATTACAAATAATTCACCAATGTTAAACCATGTGTGCCTGGAGCTGAGGCACAAACACTGGATTGCATTGATAGAGCACCTTTTTTTGTTACACAGTATGGCAGAAATGCTTTGGAGATTGTTATGAAATCCATTGTGAACTTGGACTCCCCAATGGTCTCACCTCCTCCTGATTTTCCTGGAGACTTCTTCAAAGGTAAGATAATGCACTGGCTGCAATGGCTACCTTTTGATCCTTCTCCAGCATGCAGAAAATCTAAATTTCAGAGCTATAAAACATTGTTACTATTTAAAATGATCAGCTGAGACAGATGGGAGTAACACCCAGTGAGAGTCTGTGCACGTTGCTTGAATGTTGAAGTTCATGTATGAAACCAGATCTGTGAACTCCCAATATAAGGAATGTTCTGTATCTGCTTGGCCAAGTGTTACATACAGTTCTTCACCTTCATTTTCCCATTGCCTGCTGTAATTCCTTGTTCTCATCCCTGGTGCCATTGGTGGTTCCCCCTGCCTGTGCCTCCTGGAGGGACAGAAGGCAAAGCTGTGTCTTGCTTATTGATGGATTAGTTAGAAGCTGCAAGTAGTGGAATTGAGGGGTGCCAGAGGTTTTGGAATTGGATCCTATGGCTAAACAAGCTGTTACTTCATTGGGTTATTTTTAGAAGGCAAAGCAGCTATGATTTAACTTCTTTCTCTTTCATAGATGTTCGTCAGGGCTTGATTGGCGTAGGCTTGATAAATGTAGAAGACAGATCTGGGATCCTAACGCTGGATAAAGGTACCTGGGTGTTCAGTGCAGCTGTAGAATGTCACTGGGAATATTGTGTGTCATGACAGTGGCATCCCAGGAACAGAACTGAACCTGTAACTACCTAAAAAGTGACCTTTTTGAAGGACTTAATGTTTTCTTTGTTTCTGAAGTAATAGATTTAAATAGTCTTTGTAAGATTCTTTGAATACCGATTGAGAGCTTGTGGTTATCAAACTTTGTAGATCTAATACAGGTATTTCTTACTCTTTTTTAAGATTACAACAACATAGGAAAATTTCTGAATCGAATTCTTGGCATGGAAGTGCATCAGCAGAATGCTTTGTTCCAGTACTTCTCTGACACGTTAAATGCAGTTATTCAAAATGCTAAAAAGAATGGAAGATATGACATGGGCATCTTAGGTGAGTAAATAATTGCACAGTGCTCTTAAATTTCAGTGAGAACAGAGCAACAGGATAACTCTCTGCATTGCTTTTCAGATTTGGGCTCTGGGGATGAGAAAGTAAGGAAGGCAGATGTTAAGAAGTTTTTAACTCCTGGATATTCTACTTCTGGACATGTAGAGCTGTACACAGTAAGTTCATTCTGTATCACCTCTGTATGAACTAATAAAACTTGCTTGCCAGTAAGATTTTACAATGTGTTCAGTTCCTCTGTGGGTAACTGCTTCAAAGCCTGTTCCCACTCAAATAGCCCTGCCCTGCTCTCTTGTAGATCAGTGTGGAGAGAGGAATGTCTTGGGATGAAGCAACAAAGATCTGGGCAGAACAGACAGGTCCAGATGATGGATTTTATTTATCACTACAGGTGAGATTCTTTTGTCTCTTGGTTTATGTTCAGAAAAGGTTTTGTGGGCTAAACTGAAAAACTTACTGTTCAAAGTAATTACTGCTCAGTTCTGCAAAATACTGAGTCTTACATTAAAATTCATTTTAAGTTTGTTTTTAATGCTGAGTATGAAGCAGCTCCCTTTTACCTCCTCAGGATGTTTTCTGATACAAATATGAGCCCAAATTAATAGCTCTTATTGAAACCTGCATCAAGAAACCTTATGCTTTTACTGTGAGGTTAATGTGGATTACTGTCCTTGGTTGTGTTATTACACACTCTTACTATTCTGTAAACAACACAATGTGGAATCACTCAAAGTAGATATTATCGTCATGTTTTAATTTAGGAAGTTTTTTTTTATCTTTTTTTTTCCAGATAAGAAATAACAAGAAAACAGCAATTCTAGTAAAAGAAGTGAATCCTAAAAAGAAGCTTTTTTTAATATACAGACCAAATACTGGGAAACAACTCAAACTAGAAACATGTGCAGACCTGAAAAAGAAATATAAGAAGGTAACCATTGAAATTATGGTTGTTTTTAACTTAAAAAAAATAATAATTATAAGGGCTTTCTTTTTTTTTGTATTTATGTATAATTTTGGCAAGTCAAAAACTAGGCTTCTTCCTCCACAGCAGAGCTGATATTTGGGTCTTTTTAAGCAGGTCTACATGATTTTGGCATTCCTATATCCATTTCTGAACTTCTTTCTGAATATGAATTATCTGTGGTGTGATAACAGAAAATGGGGTTCTTTAGGGTCTAGCAAGTGTTGAATTTTTAAGAACTTCAGGAAACTTGGATCAGGTTGATTATTGAAAAATCTCTGAGGTTCTGCTGTGTTTAAGTGTTTTGCTCATCCTTTGAGATGGATACTTTGGAATTATAATAATGTAGGATGCTGTACCTCTCTACAGCATCATAACATTGGTGCTCCCTCCTTGCTCATGATAATGACCAAATTGCTTCTATTCTGTGTAAGTTTTGATGTGTTTTACTTTAATTCCCACTTGGACTCTTCCAGGTCCCTTCTGAGGATGCTCTGCCACACTGGCTGGAGCAGTACAACTCCTCTGCAGACACCTGCACCCACGCATACTGGTCAGTGTTTGTGTGCACTCTGTGCCTGAACTTCAGCTGCTTCCTCACTGCTTCTGGCCTTCTGTTACTCTTGTGGAGTCTTGTGTTTCTTGCTTAAGGGAAATTGTCCCATGACCAGTCAAATGACCCAACTTTTGAGTGAAAACATCGAGCTTTGCTCTTGCCCTAAAGCCCTAATATGTGAGATGAATGCTGATCTATAAATTCCTCAGTTGAAGTACAGTGATTCAGGAGTAGCTTGTGCTTGAAGTGTCTTGATCTGTTCTGTTACTGCAGTCTGATAGTTCAAATGTTATTGGGGGAGAGATGTTTATACTTCATGTAGAGATGAGATGGATGTCGGGAACAGCTGTTCCTGTGCTGCCTCTTGTGTGGCTGAACTCAGCTGATGGCTGAATTCCTGAGGAACAGCATAACTGGTAGAAGTTTCAGATTAATATTGGGGCTTCTGAAATAACCCTGATCAGATACCAGTGTCCTGTAACACCCTCCAGTTCTCAGGTGACCTAAATGATGGTATCTGACTCAGAGCTCTGTCTCTACATTCTGAAGACTTGGGCTTAACTAGGCCAACCCTTCCCAAAGCTTTACCCGTGGTTAAAGTATCCTTCCCTTAGCGAGCACTTGCAGCCCTTGCCCCACTCAGTGCATGCTCAATAACTTCAAGTCTCGTTTTTAATTGGATGCTTTCTGTTTGCAGAATGGTTTTGACAGCTTTTCTCTGTGTCTGCAGGAGAGGCAACTGCAAGAAGGCCGGCCTGGGGCTGGTGTGTGAGGTGGGGCTGCGCTGCCGAACCTACTACGTCCTGTGCGGCTCCGTGCTCAGCGTGTGGACAAAGGTGGAAGGAGTCCTGGCCTCTGTGAGCGGCACAAATGTGAAAATGCAAATCGTTCGCCTCAGGACAGAAGATGGGCAGAGGATTGTAGGTAAGTGCCTGGTCTGCCTCTTCACTGCCTCCCTGCAGCACGGGGTGGTTGTAACTGCTGAGTTGCTCTGTGCTCACAGCCACGTGGCTGGGTTGGTATAAAGGTGCTTGGAACAGAGCAGAGGGTCTGCTGGGGAGGGGTGCAAGTGCAGCTGGAGAAATCTCCTTCAACAATACAATACAATGTAGTGCAAACACTGTTTTGAGGCAGGTTAAAGAAGACAGGTTTCTTTTTCAGCCAGGCTCTGGAACACTTAATCTCTCAGGTTTTTTGATTTACTAGCAGCAAAAACGTCATACACAGCCTGCTCCAGCCAAGCTACCTTGACATCATCATGTTTTTCCCCACTTGGAGGCAATAAATAGTAGGCCTTGAAATAATTGTTTTCATGGTTTTCAAACTACTGAAAATGTGAAGAATGACTTCAAGATGTTTGTCTCTTCATTTTGCTAAACCTCTTAGTAAAGCCCTCAAAACAGGGACCTCAGAGGCTGAACACTGCAAATGTTTTTTTTAAATGTGTACTTCCTGTGGATGTGCCAATGTCATGGCAGCTCCTCCTTTAGTAACAGTTTTCTAGGATGTTGGAACTAGGTTTTTCCACATTTAAACTTTCATGGTGATGTAACTTCTGTGAGACTAGAAGTGCAAAAATAGCTGACTTTTGTGATGGGGTAACATGAGAATGAAGTTTGTTGTCAGGCAAAACAGAAACTTTTCTCCTGCTTCACAACCTAAAGGATGTAGAGACCTGAACCTCTGAGGAGCAAAACTTGTGGCTGTGCTGATTAGACTTGCCATAGGAAGCAGTTGCTGTTGCATAAGCTGAGTGGTGGAATCATCAGTCTGAGATCTTACAGAACAAGCTGTTGGTGTGTTGATGAAACAAGTGCTTTGTTGCTGTTGTCAGGTTTGATCATTCCTGCAAACTGTGTGTCACCCCTCGTGAACCTCCTGTCGACGTCCGACCAGTCGCAGCAGCTGGCAGTGCAGCAGCAGCAGATCTGGCAGCAGCACCACCCCCAGAGCATCACCAACCTCAACAACGCCTAAGAGGACAAGCCACAGGTGTTGACTTTGGTGTTTGAGGAAAAGGCTGTAAAAGCATATCACTTGCATAAAAATCAGGGACAGATTCCAAAGAAATATAACTTTTTCAGTTCAGTTGTGTGCTCTCAAATACTTTGGGAATAAAGAGATCTAAAAAGGTTGGTAGAACTGAAAGCCAGCAGTTGTTTATGGTGGTGCATCTGTCTTTCCTTATGCTCTCTGTAGTGCTTCCTGTTTGCTTTTACTTTTGGCCTTTTAAGCTACAAACCACAATTTGTTTGAAAATGCTTGAAAATCCCCAAGCAGGCTTTATTTTTATCTTGTCATACAGTGCTCAGGGTTTAACGCAGTGCATCGATGCCATTGCTGTGGGAGATCTCGAATGCATGTATTGAGTATATATATAGAAAATATATATTGGGTTTTTCTCTTCAATTTGAGTTCATAAAAGCATGAAGCCTAGAGGTTGCACATCATGCATTCAGGTTCCTTCCCAGTTTCTGTTTGACAGTGCATGTCTTTGGAAACGGGCATGGACAGGATAAACACACGAGACAGGAATTCAGAGAGAAACACAATCTTAGTTGTACAGCATTGGTTATTGCATTTTTATAGTGTTTATACCCAGGTGTTGCATTTTTTCTGGTTCTCTCCTGGGGGTTATATATTTGAGTCTACAACATGTTCTTTTTGTGATAAACATCTTAAATTAAAATTAGTTCATTTTTAATGTATTAATGGTATTCCTAATGTGTACTGCAAAGATGGCTGGATGCCTGTTTTCCTTAAATTGAAGCATTTCCTTAATCTGAGGTGGTTCTGGAAACTTAAGTGCAAATTCACTTCCATCTCGCATACAATCTTATATTTTTTACTTCATTAACGTAATTTAATTTGTCACTTGTAAGATGAAACCTTACTTGAGCTGTAAATTAGAGAATGGGAAACACTTGAGGGTTCCGCTGTATGTGCTGTTTCTGTTACCCAGTAACTTGAATACTGTTTAATATGTTGTAAGACATTGTAGAGTTTATCTGGAGCTGTTTAAAAGAAATTGTAATGTACAAATGTGAATAGTCACTTATCTATAATATGGGTAAGTTTTGTTTTGCCTATAATAGTAGATGTTTATAAGAAAGTGAAGGACAATGTTTGTCATTTCTTGCTTGCACAGGTTGCACTATTGAAAAATTGAGATTGTATAAACCTGTCCAAAAAACTACAAGATAATGATCTTGTAGATGTCAAATAAAAGTTATTGTACTAACAAGAAGTGGAGTCTTGTTTAGGCAATCACCATATTCCAAAAAAACTAACAAGTCTGTACAATTGGAATTCGACAGGACTTGGCATGTTCCAGGCTGCTCTAACCAGGCTTCTGTCCTGCAGCCCCGATCTCTGCTGAACTCGCTAACGAGGCAAGAACTAAACTCTCTCTAAACCTCAGTGTGTATTTTAAGGAAGGAGCACTGCAGGTGTGGCCCCTCTGGAGCACTCAGGGAGCCACTCGAGGGTCAGAAGAGCGGGACAGAAGTTGCACAAGCTGAGGCTGAAGTGGTTCCCTCCCGGGAACTCTCCGAGGCTCCGTTAACGCTGTCTGTGCCAGCAGCTCGGAGCAGGCACAGAGCACCGGCTGGGCAGGGAGGGAAGGTTGTCCCCTTCCCTCAGCTCCCAGCCTCAACTGGCAGGGAGGGAGGAATCCCCTGTTCCCACTTGTGACTAACTCCAAATAGAGATCTGGAACAAACCCTCTGCTCCCCGTGCCTGCTGCATCCCTGTAAATAGCTGGAATGCAGGTGCTGGCTGTTGGGGGATCCTCAGTCCCCTGGGAGCAAGGGCAGTGTGCCTGGGAGCTGCCTGTGCCCACCCTGGCTCACTCTGGAGCACAGGCTGGGGGGGAGGATGTTCCTGTGTTCTGTGCCCACCATTGGATGTATTTGGCATCCGTTCCAGGAGCAGGGCTGGGATTTTGAGGAGTGTGTTGACAGATCACTGCTGCAGCAGGCAGTGAACCAGACTGCTAGTAATGGCAAAACTGCCCTGTCTCTGCTTCTTAATTGCTGTTTGCTGTAGAAACTTCTGCCATCTGAGATGGTAATGTTTTAGGTCTTGATCCTCAGTAAAATGGTTCTGGAAGTGGTAGATTCACAGTTAGTGTCTTTTTAATTTTTCTTTTAATAATGATTTAAATACACTCGGTTCCTAAGTGCTCTTCTCAGCCTGGTGTGCTCGCTTTTGTTGTTGGGATGAGCAAATATGATATTCCCTGTATTGATGAGCAAACCATACTCTTTTATTTCAATCTCTTAAACTTCCCCTGGACTTATGTCCCTTGGAGGGGAAGAAAGTTGACAGTACTTCCAAGATCCATAAGGATTGTTCCCTTTCCAGACATCCGTTCCTCTGCTTGCTCTCCTTTGCCTGCTCCCTGCTCCTTGCACCATCCCTGCCTTGGCTTTGCCATCCAGTTACTAACACAGCTGCAGCCATGGCTCTGGACTGTTGTAACATCTTAAAGATTAACATCAAAAAAACAAAGCAGCCTTCAAGCTACAGCAGCATTTTCTCTCTTGAAAATTCCTACTCAGTGCTTGGGCCGTGGGTTTGGGTTGTTGTTCCCTGCATGAGCTGCTGATAAAGCTTGGGGAGAAAAGGAATATAAATAGCACAGGATGGGGTGAGGGACAGAGAGTGGTGTCCCTTTGCAGCACTGCCTGTGAGACAAACATCCTCCTGGAGAGGAAAAAGAGACCAATTGTAACCTCATAAATTACCAGGCCAGGCAAGGGTGGTCTCTGTATTTTCCTGCTTGTGGGGTATTGATCTGCTTTGTACAAAATGAAGTACAAAATGCTTTGTACATCTGAAATGGGTAAAAAACCTGTTAAGGACAGAGGGTTCTGATAAGAAGGGCAATGCCATGTGCAAAATGGCAGCAGCTTCTGTATGGTGTGGATTTTGGAACCAGAAGGGAAGGTACATATTGAAGTTGACTTGGGAATTGAAAACCCACATTTTGGGTTTTCATTTCTAACTGTCCCTTGACAGCAACTAAATTATAACTTGTTAACTAGTTTCATAATTAAGATATGTCTGACATGGTAAATGCAATTATAATCCCCTAAAAACCCCTTTGCACAAATATTCCACTCTTCCCAGTGGCTGTGTGGTTCATTGGGAACACACACCTCTGGCAAGGACTGAAGTTTCCCCAAAGATGCAAGTTGTCTGTTCCATGTGTAGTATTTTCTTTGTAAATGGAGAAATCTCTGCAACCTGTAAGCACTTGTCAAGTGAATTATCAAGGGGTTTTGTATTTTTCTTTTGTGTTTGGAATAACTTCACTCGGCTCCCAGCGCAGTCTGTACATATAGAGAGCCTGTTTGTATATAGAGGTGTTAAAGGCTACTGAATTATTGAATGTAAATAACTCTTGTTTTTCTCTGTGGTTTTTTTTTTTTCCCTTCATGACCTTCCTAAGATGTATTCCTATTTTCTCAACCTGCCACATGGGCAGTTGGTGTGTACTTTGAAATATATAGAGAGCATATATAAACCTTCCAGGGTGTGTGTGTACATTGTACATGTTATGTGTTGTCATTTTTTTCAACCTTGGTTGTCCATCTTCCATGATCCTTTTGATGCTCTGTGGTTTTATTCTATATTTTTAGTGTAAAATGCATTCTTTTGAGATAAACGGATTCCTGGTGTCTTTCAGTGATGCACTGTTCACTTCTTAATCCTGTATCAGAGAAACAAATATTTGAGTTTTCATGGAGATTGTTTCCTTCAGTCTTTCCAGCATGTTTCAGATCTTGATTTAATCCTAGAGACATTGCCATTTTCTCCCATTTATTGGTATCTCCATTCTGTGCATTCTCCTACAATCAGTGTTCTAGAATTCAATTCTGCCCCTGTCCTAACATACCAAAGTATGTTACTACTTTTATATTAAATGTGAACTGTCTTAAAAGTGCTTTAGAAAGGCAGATTTGAGAGTAGAAAAGATGTGTCTATTGTAGAGTATTTCCTGGGAAAAGAATTTGAGCTTCCTCTCATGTCTAAATGTGCAAAATGAAGAAAATGGAACTTTCTTACCTTAGAAAAAATAGTGCAGATTTTTAATTGCCAGGTAAAAATAACACAGTTATATCGAAGTTGGAGATTAATGAGAAATCCCATTAATTGTTTATCTCTTACTTAACCCTTGAGCTTCCAGCAGCTCTGGTGGGTTTGGCCCTTGCCCAGTGCAGGGCAGGACTGTCCCTGCAGTTGTTCCCAGAGTTTGCCGAGTCTATCGAGCGGGCTGGGGGCGAGAAGCTGAAAGAGCAACAAAACCTCTCTGGTACTTTCTGTGCTCGATCCCAGCTTGAAACAGGGACTGAGGGGAACTGAGGGGGTGGTGGGGTCAGTGCTGGCAGCTGCAGCCTTTGCTTCTGGGGCAGGGGCTGGCAGGGGGAATAAAGACCCAAAATCACAGCCACAGCCAGACGGGAAACCTCGGGGCTGACCCCGGCCTCGGCTGCTGCTTGGGTTGTAGAAGGAGCTTGAAAAGCACCAACTCTCTCCTTAAGGAGAAAAACAGGGAAGAAAAGGGTTGTAAGTACCTGTTTCTCAGCCACACTTAAAACAGCTGTGGGCAGGTTGCCCCCAAAGCTTGTCCTGAGGAGACTGAGAGGTAAAAACCTGGTGAGAGCTTCCTCAATCTGAGAGTGAAGGAAGTTTGAGGCACCACTGAGATCCAAGAGTAGCAACACAACAGGGTTAAGCTGTAAGGAATTTTTTGCCTGTCATGTCCTGAACCAAAACCCAGGTTTCTGTTCACCTGGCACCCCATGTGTGAAGGATGCCCAGACATCTGTGTGGACAGGACAGGCTCAAAGTGAAGGGGCTGGTGCACATAAAACAGGCAGATGAGCCAAAATACAGAAATACATTTAGATTTAAGTGATGCCCTGCAGTGTTAAACACCTGAACCTATGTGTGTTCCATTTCATTTTGTAAGAGCTGAGTTTGGTTGGTGTTTCTGAACTTGGTTTTGGTTAGGGCATCACTTCAGTGAGAGAGGCCACTGCAGAGGAGGAGTTTTCCTACACTTGGTTTGCACTGGGAAGGATAAAGAGACATTTCTACTGCCATTTCTGGTGACATACATATTTATGTCTCTGCTTCCTGACTTGGAGAAGATAACCAGGAAAATGCCAGCTTCGTTGTAGGCACAGAATCACATTTTTATTTGCCAAGTAATTTGATTTATTTTTCAGTCATTGACATATTGAGTTTTATTGGAGGTGGGTGTTTGCTGCCTCGGCACCTTCCCTGTACCCCAGCCCTGCAAAAGCTCACTGGGAATCTGCCTCTGCACAAAGGATACTCTTAATTTTTTAAAGTAGGGCTTTGCTATTAGCACTTCTTCAGTCTCCACCTGTAAGGGTCCAATGTCACAGAATTCCAAAGCCATGTAGGATTTCAGCTGAGCTGTATGAATTGCTTTTATTGCCTGGCCTAGCTGGAAACCTTTGCCAAGCTGAAAGGCTCCATCCTGCAGTGTGAGGCTGTGCTGTGTCCTGGGTGCTGTGCCAACTGGCCCCACAGTGGCAGAACTTGGAGTGCCCAGCAATAAAATACCAGCAGTGTTTAGAAAGATTTATACCCCCAAAAATGACAAACTGAAACACGATGGGTTCTGAACTTAGTTCTTTATTTTTTGGTAAAAGATTGTTAAATAAGTTAAACTGATTGCTACTCTAGGTTTTTTTTATTTTTCCCTTTTAACTTTCTGTTCTGGAGCTTGCCCACAGAGATGCTGGAACACCTTTCAGCAACACATCTACATACCTTAAACATGCTCATTGTCACACCATTTTAGGATCCCTCGGAGTAGCAGAAGTCATGTTGTAATGATCCAAACAGCTTTTCTTTCAATCCACTTGAATCCCTGGCACTTAACCTGGTTAATGTCACCGGTTAATTAAGCTGCTTTTATTGGTAGTTAAGAGCAGATTCACGACATTCTCTGAGTGTTAATTGTGATGGGCTTAAAAAAGAGAGGAGGGTTTCTGAAAACTGTATCAAGATTGGAAAGTATCAACTTCATATTTTATGCATATTTTATCAACTTCATATTTTATGCAAGGCATGCAAATAGTTTTTCTTTATCCAGAGAGTTAGTCTGGGATAAACAGACTAATTTTATTTTTGTACATCATCTTACATTGACTTTTATTCTCATTTTCCCCAAATCTGGAAAATTATTATGCCAAGATCTCAGCAATAAATGAAGATGCCCAAACCTCAGAATTTAATTATTCATTTTCACAAAGCAGTCGACTTTGTTCTGTAAGTAAGGGAGAAATGTCTTAAGAGAGGTTTTGGTTGGCTCCTTTCCAGTATGTAAACAATATACCTTAAAAATGCCAGCGAGGCGGCTCGTGAGCTGTCGGCTTCTTCCTTTGCAAGTCCACGTCTGGTTTGTATGTTCCTTCCACATTTACAAAGTTGAAGAACTGACTTTTCCTGCTAAATGCACAATGAATTGCAGGGCACGAAGCACAGCTCTGTATCGGCTTAGCCAGAGCTAAAGCATAAACCAGGGGCAAGTGATTTAGTCCCTCCTGGGCAAGGTTTCCCCTGAAGTTACTTGGAGGGGATGCAAACATGGACAGGAGCAATGGAACGGTGAAGATCCGAGCCTGCAGCTGCCTCCACAATTCCAGCGTTACCTTTCCATGTGGGAGAGGTATCTCCTTTGGGCTGGGGCAGAGCTGCTTCACACAGGCAGTGTTTGGGATTGGGATAGAGCAGAGCTGCTTCACACAGGCAGTGTTTGGGATCGGGATAGGACAGAGCTGCTTCACACAGGCAGTGTTTGGTTCACACAGGCAGTGTTTGGTTCACACAGGCAGTGTTTGGGATCGGGACTCTCCTGGAGACAGCTCCTGCCTGCCTTAGTGAGCCCCCCGGTTCTGCCATCCCCAGCTCAGGCTGCTGAGCCATGGGCATCCCACTGGCCCTTCGCTGCTCCCCAGGGTGAACTCAGGCAAAACACTGCTTTCCTCCATTCCCTGGCGGAGAACAGCCCATCCCAGGCCCCGGAGCTCCTGGAGAGGGGAGGATGCCCCGGCCCGGCCTCCTGCAGCCCGTTTGGGCCCGGGTGTCAGGGCCTGGGGCGCTGCCTCTGCTGCCGGCTCCCATCGCTGCCGAGGCTCGGCCCCAGAGTGCACGATTTAAATCGCTATTGCCCGGCACCAGCGCCTGCCGGGGCTGTAAATCCTTCACATCCCGGATTGTCCCTCCCTCTCAGAGCACACAGAGCACAGGGGGACAGCGAGGCGGCCGCCAGCCTGCAGCATCTGCCGGGACAGCTGCCTGGCCCGCGGCTCCGTGGGGCAGACCCACACTGTGTCCACTCCAGGCTCCCAGCCTCCCTTTTTGCTGTTGTGGGGGAAGAAGGGGTTTGTAGGCAGCGTTCCAGGAGGCTGCTCTCTCTCTTCAGGTGGATGTTTAGGCAGAGTTTGGTTGTTTGGCCGCCTGAATACACTTTGTGTTTAGCATCACCCTGTCCCGCCGCCTCTGCTGGGGGAGCAAACTGGCACTGCAAGGCTGTGCACCCGCACTCTCACAGGGCTGGGCACGGAGGCTTCACGCCAGCCATCCCCGTACACAGACAGCAGCTTGGCAAGAGACTTCAGGGCTCTCCCTTCCGCTCTGAGCAGCGTCCTGGGCCAGCAGCTCGGCAGACGTGTCAGACTCACCCTGGCAAACGCAGTGTCTGGGCTCGGGGCTGCTGAGGGGAGGAGGTGCCCGGCGGTGCCAGCTGAGGGCTGTGCGCCACCACAGAGACACCCGGGGCCGCCCGCGCCGCGCTCTGTGCTCCGCAGGCTCCTGTCCTGTCACTGTGATTTACCTCCTGCTTCTCATCCTTCCCCCTTCACCCTGCTCCTCTCCCCCCCACCATCTCTGAGTTGTTGTGAAGCTCCACATTCCTTTCCTCGCAGTCATTTCCATTTTCCAGCCCTGGGCTTTGCTTCCACTCTCTCCTCCGCTTCCTTTGCTCAAATGACCAGTAACAAAATAGTCAGGGATGCTCCCATCAAGCTCCACAGTCGGGGTTGCAAGGAGGCTCTGAGGGACAGGGGTGTTTGTGCTTCTGATTATTCATTTCAGGACTATGACACCGGCCAGGTGACACTTGCTTTGCACTCTGAAGGTTTTCTGTGAGGCTTAACCCCGTTGTGTCCCTCCAAACCGTGATTTGAATCTGCAGCCCTCGCAGATGCCACATGGATGATTATTTCACATGGACACGGGGTGTTTGACACCAGCCTGCCTTCAAGAATCACTTCAGGCAACCCTACACTCAACTTTGCCGTGGATTCCTGCGCTCCCAGACGCAGAGCAGGTTCAGGAGCTTTCCCAGACAGGGCTGGGATGAAAGCAAGGCTGTGAGCCTCCTCTGCCCCAGCCAAAGGGTGGGGTATTCCCTGCCCCGGGCCCACAGCCGTGCAGGGAGGGAGGCAGAGGCAGGGCTGTGCCGCAGCCCAGGGTGCCAGCTCACTCCTTGGCACGGCCTTCAAGGGCTCAGGAGTGGGAGGAAAACGAGAGTCCAGCCCACAGGGCAAAAAGGGAGAGTCCTTCCAGGCAAACTGAAGAAATTGGGCAGGGTGGAGCACTCGTTTATCTGGAAAGATGGTGCAGGGAAGCCCTGTAATGTGGGGATAATGTGATATTCCATCCCTGCAAGCAACAGCAAGGAAGGAGGAGCCCCTTGGCCCAAGCCCCACCGCCAGCCTGGCTGCCTGTGCCCTGTGCCCAGCAGGGCACGGAAAGGTCTCCTCTCCGCTCCTCTCCTCTCCTCCTGGCTGAGGGGGCTCCTTAGATTTATTTGTCAGTTCTTACCAAGCAAAATGAAATGGTTTCCTTTCTGCTCTAATATTTCTTTGCTGGTTTTCATTGGAATCTGGGCTGGTTTTGATATTGGTGCCTGCTGCTTGTTTGCCTGGCAAACTGCAAAGAGGAAAACTCTCATTAGAGAGATTCCAGGCCTGTGCTTTTGTGGCTGAGGGCTTGGAAACTTCTCATTCCTTCTCCGTGGTCCTCCGGGGAGACCTCCAGCCAGGGCAGGAGAGAGCAGGCTCGCTGCTCACGCTGTCTCAGAGGTAAACCCAGAGCAGCATTAAGGCCTCTTTATCTTAAACATTTCCAGCCCTTCTCACAGCTTTACAGGTGCTGTTTGCTTTCCCTGCTGCTGGCACAGGGCAGGCTGGAGGCAGAGCTTCCCCCGGGAGATGGAAGGGGCCTGGAAGCGGCTCCCGAGCGCACGGGGCAGCACCCGCGCCGCGATGCCGAGCAGCTGTCGGCCTGGCAGGGCTGCTCCGCTTGGCAGACACACAAAGGGCTCAGGAGAGGGAGGAAAACAAGGAAAAGGCGCTCCAGATAATACGGCATCTGGCCTGGGAGGAACCATCTCCAAGTGGGGAGCAGGGCTGGACTGGGGAAAAGTTTGGCTGGGAGGGTTGAAGAGGGAAAGGCTGGCTGAAATAGGCGTCCAAGGCTGCCATCCGAAATTGTTGCGAGGCTGCCTGGTGATGTGGGCCAGATTTCCTGGGGTCTGGCTCAGGCTGCTGCTGTGGCTCTCCTGGGTTGGACTCTGTATCACAGCCCCCTCCCTCGCAGGAGTGTCAGGGGGCTCCTTCCTGTGGAGGGGAGCAATCCAGGGGGGATTTAGAGATGAAAAGGCTACAGGGTGGAGCTGGGGAATCTGTGTTTTTATTCAGGACTGGGTGTTTCTCGTGCATTTTGGTGAGGACGGGACAGTAGGCAGTAAATATCAGCCAAAACAAGGCAGATCACAGAAGAGGGACACCAAGGGCTGTCAGCTTTCTCCTGGGAACAAAAAGAGCAGCATGGAAACCTTGTAGCATCAGCAGGAAGCAGTTGTGGGGAACAGAGACAGGAATATAAGCTGTAGCAAAGCGATAAGAAAGGAGCAACACTGATGCCAAAAAGCATAATATGCACAATTTTCCCTCTGTCCTAGACTGCCCCAGGAGAATGCAGGGTGTCCCTGGAGCAGGGCCTGAGGAAGGAGGGGTTCTGCACCAGGAGCTGCTGGTTCATAAAAAAACAGTGAGAAAGGTACTCAGCTCTGCAAAGCATCTTTGAAAATGCTGTTTGTTAGAGCTGACACTTGCCTCTACCACTTGTGCTCTCCACAGAGATTAAACCTGCCTTCATTCAAGACTTAAAAAACCTTAATTTTCAGCCTAGGCCTATCAGAGACTTTTTGTTTTAGTTGATCATCTCAGTTTTAGCATGAGAGCAGTCTGGAGATTAAATTGGTGCTCAGAAACTTGTAGGTGCATCTGTGATTGTTTTATGCGTGATGCCAGATCCCTAAAAATGTGGGGATAAGCATTTGAATATAAACTCCCTCTAGGAAAATGAAGAGACTTCCCACCTCTTCCCCCTTGCTGCTACATGGGTCTCTGTTGTGGGTAAAGGACAGTTAGAACATCCCCAAGTCACTCAATTCATTAAGCCCGACAACAATTAATTACATTGAAATTAATGCGCAAATGTAATGTTTTACACACGTCAAAGACATGCCAGGAAAAAAAGAGGGTCTTGCTGTGCCATCTTTAATTCTTCTCATTGCTGATTTAACCCGAGGTGATAAGGAACAAGCCTAGTTTGTGCTCCTCATTTGCAGGTCCCCATGAGTGTTACAGCACAGCTCTGTGATGACAATTTCGTTTTGTTTCCAGATAAAAGGGGACAAACAAGTTTGTTTTACAGCACGGCCCAAGGCCCCTGGCTCTCTGGCAGAGCTGCCAGCACCTTCCAACATCCCACTTTGCATGTGTATTCCTCACACCCTCGCCCGAGGGCAACCACACCGACCCCGCAGAGCTTTGGAAGGGAAAATCTCCTTCGGAACAGTCAGAGCCCGGCTAAGCAGGGGCTGCAGGCAAACTCTGTGGAAACACTGGCTGCTGAGCATTCCCAGTGCTTTGGGAGGGGCAGAGGTGAGGAAGTCAAGCCAGGAGAGGGAACAGAGAAAATACCAAGAAAAGAAAGAGAAGAGGGACAGGGTGAATGCTGCAGATATTACACAACCGAGAAGAGGCAGCTGTACCTGGAAAATGCATCCTCAGTGCTTGCAGTGGCTGAAGAGACAGACACATCTTTCTGTCCATCCTCCCTTGCACACACACTTACTTTCAAGTTGCATCTTAGTGTGGAGAAGGCTTGAAAATGTCACCTGTGTGATAAAATGGCTCTGCTGTATTTCCTGCTCTGTGACTCGACCACTTGGTGATGAAGAGCTGCTTTTGCTGTCAGCGAACACGGCCGAGCCATCAGGCTGCAGAGCAGGGACCTGCAGCTTGCTGCACACAGCCTGGGAGCTGGAGCTGTCACACTCGGGCCACAGTTTGCATGTGCAGAGCACAACTCCAGCAGTGCAGCCAAGCTTGGGGCATCAAACAAGTTGAAACCACAGGCAGCCCCTCCAAGGGAGCTCGAATCTGTGGTCACTCTGCTGAACAGGCAGCCCACGGCCTGAGCACAATGGTGGTTTTGTTCTTGTGGCCACACCTGGTTTAGAACAACTGAAGTGAACCCTCAGAGCACATGGCAGATGGGAAGAACTCGTAGGTACTTCCTACCCTGCAATTTCTGCAAAAAAACCCCAAGAGTAATGTCAGTTGAAGCTTAAATAGAGTCTGAGGCCAAGCATTAAGTTTCTTTTATCAGGGTCTTGTGTTTCATGCCACCACTGCTACCTGTGCCCAGAGAACTGCAGAGCAAACTTCAAATATCCAGATCTGGTACTGCTGGGTTTCTGCTTACGGGACAAATAATGCTGCCCTGCAAGCCTGACCATCTCATCAAGCCTGACCCTCACAGTTTGCTCCAGAGCTCAGAGTGCCTTGTGCTGCAGAAAGGATAATCCTTACAGGACTGTTTCCATATCCCTCACCTCCTTCCTGGAATATTGTATATTTTGAAGCTATTATAAAACCCAAGCAAAACACAGAGGATCTTGTTCTTCACAGTGTTGCTCTGAGTACAGTTTTGTAGAGTTGGTGTAAAGCTGTGAAAAACACGGCGAGCTCGGAACGCTCCCGTTTCGCACTCACTCGGTGTGACTGTAAACAACCACACGATGGAAAATCCCAGAGCGGTGTGCAGGACTCCTCTGGCCTTCCAGAACTCGACAGAAAGGCTGTTATTTACAAATCTGGAAGTGAAGCTTTAGGGATGCAAAGTTCTCACTCGCACAGTGAGGGTTTACCAGTGCAGTCTTTCAGGACTGTAAGAAGAATTACACAGTTACAGTCACAAGCACCACTGTGAAAATATTGTCACTGAGCGTGTAATTCTGTGCCTGGGGCTCTCAAGACCCCCTTTCTAACAGACCAGAGCATAGATCAATTCTAGGGACAGTCTGTGCCACTCTAGAATTCACCAGGATCGCTGAAGTCATGCACTTGGTCTGGAGATAAAATACAACTGTGTTTCATCTGGTACCAGTCATAATTTTCAGATGTTTCTTTCATGCAGCCTGGTCACTAGGGCATGAGCTGGGGGTTCAAAGGCTGCTCCCATTTTTCCTGTTCTCCCTCAATTCTCTTTTATGCAGAGTAAATAATCTGATTGCTCCGTGACTGTTTCCGTGTCTCTGCTGTGGAGATGTTACCTGCTTCTCTCTGCAGAGCCGTCCTCTCTGGGCCTGAATCAGTGTCACGTAAAAGGAATGTGCCCTGACTTCCAAAAAGCAGGATCAGGCTCTCTGTGTTTGCTGTCACCGGCATTAAGAGAAATATAAAGCCATGGATAGATATGAATTAGCACATGCAATAAAACTCCCAGATCTCAGAGTGGCTTCTGGTAAAATATACATGGGAGGCTGATCTGGTGGGTCTCAGGCTGAGCTGTGCACCTAAGGAGAGCTTGTCCAGGTCCCAAGCAGTTTTATTGGGATAAATCTGGAGTAATTTAACAATTATAGATTGTATTTTATATTAATGGACAGAAGGAGAAAAACTGAATATCTTGCAGGGGAAAGGATGAGTTCTGAAGGCAGATGCACGTTGGAAAGCTCCATCATTGAGCCCGATTTTTTTTTTTTTGATGGGGAAGTTTTACTTCTGCTTACAAGCAGAAAATGTGTCAATTGTCAGTGAGATTCGTATTTTTTTAGTCTCTCAAAAGCTGCAATCTACATTAACCTTCCACCTTAGAGTGGAGAGAAATAGTGGTTTGAAGAAAAAAAAAAAAAAGAAATAAAAAAAGGGCAGATTTTTCCTTGGCGGCATCTAGGGGGTGAAAATAATAAAAAAAAAATCTTTTATCTAAAAATTATCAACAGGTATTTTCCATCGAGCCTCGCGGGGGGAGACGGGGAACAAACGCGGGGTGAACGCCCGGTCTGAGGTGAGGGGGAGGCGGGAAGGCGGCGGCGCGCGGGCCGCCCTGAGGGACGCCCGGGGCTGACAGGGGCCGCC
>VZRZ01002776.1:748832-766808 GCA_013398175.1 Climacteris rufus | reverse complement strand
CCTCGCCTCACGCCTCCTCCGGCGGCGGGGCCGCCCCGGGCCGCGCTCCGCGGGCCGAGGGGTCGCCCCGGAGCCCGGACCTCCGCCGGCGGAGGTACCGCCAGCGCCGCGGGGACACCCTCGGTCAGCGCTCTCCCCTCGGAGTCTCCCCCTCATCCCGGGCGGAGGAGCCCTCTCCGCTCGCTGGAGATTTTTTGGGGATGGGGGGCCACACAGGGATTGCACTGTTCCGTAAAAAACTCCTCTTTAAAAATCACTCCTCATCCTTGGATTTGTGCAGGAGTGCTTCCAACTTTCCTTTCTAAAAAGTTTCCTTGACAGCATTAACTTTCTGCCTTTTTTATTTTTTTGGTACTTTCCCCCGTTTTTCTCTTCCCTCCCCGATTTCCGAAGGCATCAGCCGGCGGGTTTTTGCCGGTGCTGAGGTGCTGCCGTACATCGGGTCTCCGTGTGCGAGTCGGTGCAGCCTGAACAAAGCCGCAGCAGCAATTGCTTCGCTGTGGGATATTTGGAGGGGATCTCGCTAATCTGTGCGCGTCGCCTCCGATTAAACAGCACCAAAATGGAGAAGTTGGTTCTGACTTAAAAAACCATATTCCTGTCTCGCATCCCCGCAGCCCAGCGTGCAGGGCTGGCATCAGACTGCCACAAATCAGGCTGATTTTTTTTTTCCCCCCTGAGAAAAAGTTTTGGAGTTGGGTTTAGGAGGGAGAGAAATCTGCCTGGGTGATTTTTACGGCACCGTTAGTGGTTGTAATCCTGGGAGGCTGAGGAATGAAAGGGATCACTGAGATGCACCTCTGTGCTAGCTATCAAGAGAGCAACAATCATATTTTACTGCAAGGAATCGTCACCAGCTGGTGGATGAGCCGAGGTGCCTGTGCCTCAGACACTTTGATCCTGCGTGGAGCTGAGCTCGGTGGGGCTGCGAGGGTGCAAAGGCTCGGGGTGCCAGGGTCGTGTGTGGGGAGCACCGTGGGCCCGAGCGCTGCTCTGCGGAGGGGTCAGGGAGCAGGGGATGTGCCGAGGATTTCTGACAAAAAGCAGAAGTGTCACCGCAGGAGAAAAAAAAAAGAAACAAAACAAAGCCCAGCAAGGGAAACCGTTCTCCTGTCGGCTCCCACGAGAACCTGTGCCTTGCTCTCCGGAACAGCCGTAAAATTGCAGGGAAAACAAAGGTGGTATTTTGCGATGGTGGGTGAGGGGTGGGGATTAGGTCATGCAGTGGGGGGGATCCGAGTCTGGCTGCTCTGCGAGCAGGGACTGCAAAATCCCGGCTCAGACATGCCGCGCACAATGCGAGCCGAGCGGTGAAGTTTCTGTCTCCAGCCCTCTCGCTGCCGTGTCTGTGCTTTCCAACGCTCCGGCTGCGAGCAGGGCTTTAGAGTCTTTCATGCAGTTTTATCTTCCCTTTCTCTCCCACCCTCCTTTTTCCCTTGTATCGGCAAGTTAGCAGCAGTTTGCTGTCATGCTGGAACTATTCTTGTCTAAGTTGTCCTCTCTTCTGAGTTCGGATCATCCTCAACACCCCCAGAATCTTTTCAATGAAAGAACGTCCTCCTCTGAATCCAAAATGGGCTCTCTCTTCCCTCCCTGTCTTCTGCCATTATCCTCACGCACCAGCTCTTCCTCTAGCTAGTGGTATTGCCAGCACCGTGGCCTAAGGCCAAGGGACTTAGACAAAGCAGTCCTTGCAGTTGCACATATCGCATTCAGAGTGATATGACTGCAAATGGCCCCCTCCTTTCTGGAGCTTAATTCTGATTTGGAGGAGATTGCTTCTCTATTGTGCCTAAATTAAATGCCCCCCGGCCAGGAGGATAAATCCTAGGTTTGCTTCCAAACCTGGGGTGAAGGACCCCCCCTCCGTCCTGCAGAGGAGAGGAAAACAGGAAATCTGTCCCTTTTGGCCTGAAATCAGCCCTGCAGAAGCCTCTCTGTATGAATGCTGAATATTTTGGTCTCGGCCGACGGAGGGCTCTGGGCAGCTGTGGATCTCACAGGGATTTTCCTCTGGGAGGTAATGCTGCTTCCCTGCAGTGCAGGGCTTCTGGTGCAGGAGTATTTGGGAAGGCAGTGTCGACTCAGCTCTTGGAGCCGTGTCCTTGCTGCAGAGTGAACTCCTTTCAAGTTGAGGCTGAGAGTAGCCACTCTGCAAAATTATGCTTAAACTGCACATCAGTGAGATGAAGCAGTTGTGGTTGGTGGGTGACTGGGCTCTGTTCTGGCACGGGAGCATGTTTTGGGAATCCAATTCTGGACTGAAGTCCAGAGGGAGAGGAGCTGTGTGTGGGGGAGGAAATACGGGGAGGAAACCTCCGTGGGTTGTCGGCAGATTTGGGGATGACTGCGGGTGAGTAAAATGCAGCTGCTCCACAAGTGACTCAGGATGCTGGAAGCATCTGGGTGCTGACTCCTCTTCCTTACACCAGGTTGAGTGTGTTGTCACAGCAGATTTCAGTGCCTGTTCCTCTTCCCCACTGCCCAGGTCAGTGCTGACACTTGGCCCAGGGTGGCTGCAACCAGGCTTGCGGTGTTTTGTCCGAATTTTGTCCAAAGTCACCTTTGGACAAAGGTGACAGGAGGGCCTGTGCTTAGGGAATTGCATGCTCAGTTCCTGCATGTAAAACCCCAGGCTGTCAGTTCCAAGCTGCCTGTGCTTGGGGAGCCCCATTTAATCTCCTGCACAAGCACCTTCTCTGCCTGGGCTGTAAAAAGGTGCTCTGTTAGGGACCTGCAATGCTGTGGCTCTACCTTCCCAGCCTCACCTGACCCTGCAGTGTCCCAGGGGAACCTGTTACCTTTTCTAACAACCATGTTTTGATTTGTTTGTCTTCTCTTGCTTATCCTACATGTTCCTGGGAAGTACTGTTTCCTCCTCATCTGTCTTGTGTTTCATATTGTTTGACTATTTCCCTGTAAGGGAGCAGCTGCTGAGCTGAGGTGAAGTAGAGCATCTCCCTTGACTTGAGCTGAACTTAAAGACATTTACACCAGCTGTGAACTGGTCTGTAGTTTGTTTTTCACCGTGTTTCCACGTGCTTTCTGGCTCACTGGATATTCACCAGCATTCCTATTTCGTTTAGAGTAAGCACAGGTCAGAGAAAATGTGTTTCAAGGTAGAGAAGCTAGCAGAAACAGCTTGGGATTTTCTTTTAGTTTTATTCTCATTCTTGCAGAAACGTCAGGTTTTGAGACAAAATCCTGTTCGTGTAACAAAGCATAAAAACTGTTGTCTGTAGGCTCTGGAAACACAAATTCCATGTGACAGTGACAAGGGAAGGAGCTGTGTCTTGGCTCCACGTGAACAAGTGGTGACCTGTACAAAGGGTGCTGCTGAGGACCGACGGGGCTCTCGGTGCACCTGCCTCGCCTCACAGCAACCACAACCTGCTTGTGAAAAGTGCAAATTCTCACTGGGAGATGAAATGAGAATAATTTCCCTGGCTGGGGCTGTAGCTTGCAACTGGAGAGACCAGTTCCATTCAGTCCTGAGAAATGATACCAGCACACGAGGCCGGCCCTTATGTTCTCAACACTGCAGTGCAGACTTGCTCGAGCACATGGCTTGCTTCTCGCCCTTTACAGAGACAGCTTCTGTTTGATATTGTTGACCATATTGAGAGGTTGTTTTTGGAGTGGGAGTACTGGAAAGAATACTCTTTGTAGGCAGAACAGAGAGCAAAGTGTTCGTGCCTTAGCAGAGGGGATAATTTCTAGGAAATACACTCCCCTCTCCGATTCCAACTGAAATTTGCTGGATCCCTGATCTCTTGAAGTCCATGTGAAGGTAAATACGATGTAAAAAGAAGCTCACTAAACGTGTTTCAGAATTAGCAATTTTCAAGTGGACTTGTTTGGGCATTTAGAAAACTGGCATTTTTGGCTTTGTCTACCTGAGTGTTTTACTTCAGAGCAATGATGTGGTTTTCACAGTCAGCAAATCTCCACGTGGTCCCCACCCATCACGTTGGTTTTGCTGCAGAGTGGTTTTGGTTCATGCTAACTTGATTCCTTTTGGATAAAAGTGGTCCAGAAGTTCTGCTCTAGTGGTGCAACACCGATGCTCCATCCCTTTCAATGGGAACACGAGGATCCAAACCGAAGATGGGAGAGCTTTGAACCACACCCCCCTAGTCTGGGGGACCAGACTAAAATCTAACCTTCAGTCATACCCCCTCAGGCCAACTACATGTGGTGTACACGTACCAAGTGCTTTCATCTTTTTGATCTGTTCCTTGTGGTGCCAAATAACTTGCTAGTGTAGGAATAGCTTAAGCTAGAAAAAAGGAATGGTGGGGGAGTCAAGGGACTGGCTCTTGGTTTTCTGATTTAAAAAAAAAAAAAAGACAGGGGGTAGGAAGAGGAGACATAAACCATGACCGTTATCCACATGGAAAGATTAAAAAGCACGGAGTACCAGAGGAAAGGCCCAGAGTGTGACAGATCAAAAGAGCAAGGCCTCTGGCTGTTACGATAAAGAATGTCCTAGTTCTTGAGAACATATTTATGTGTCTGCGCACTGCGTTTTTCTAAAAGGAAATAGTTTTATTCAAAGAAAGGTCTGTTTCTTCCACAAGGGCTGTTTAAGGGAGAAATAGTGGGTGAAAATACAGTTTGCACAGACAGCGCTGTAAGGAATGGTTTGTGCAAATGCGAACAGAGTCCATTATTTTAAATTAAAAAAATTTATGGGAAGGTTGGGGGGAATGGGGGCTGTCTGTTTGCACTCTGGGTTGGCAACTGCTCTTAGAATTCAGTGTGTGGCTTGGCTGTGCAGTGGATCTACTTGTGTAGACCTGCATGTGGTGTCCCATGGATGGCACAGAGTTCTTGTTGAACTTAAACCAAAGTGTGCAGAGTGCTAAGGAATAAAATATTCTTGTAGGGCTAAGGAATAAAATATTCTTGTAGTCAGCCAAAACACTACAGCTGTGTTCAGATACTCTCTGCAGAAATAGCTGTTACCTCTCCCCTGGTGCTCAAGGATACCTTGCAATGTGCATTGGCAGAGCTGCTTCAGGAACATTTCTCATGTGTTTTCTTGCAAAGTTGTCTGGTTTAGCACAGAAGAATTTATATCCTCTCAGTTAAAATATTCCAGCCTGATGTCTTGTACCCCATATGGGCAGGAGTCCAACATCACCTGAAGCTGATGAGGAAGCCCTGCAGGGCTGTGGCAGAGGCAGTAACCTCCAGCACTGGGCTCTAGAGAAGTGGTGACCGTGAGCCACTGAAATGGCAACAGCCTTGATGTTTCAAACAGCTACAGCTTGAAGGGTCTGTGGAACAGAGGGAGAAGTGTTGAGATTCCACAGATGGCACTGTGTACCTGGGATAAACTCCAGGCTGCAGGTATCTCTTACACACTCTCATGTTTGTGTGTAGTCTGTAAAATGGCAGGAATTTACCTCTGCAGTTTTATAGGACTTTTCAAAGTGCAGGGCAGTAGAAAAACACATAGGCAGTGGGATTGGCCCTTGCCTTGTCTAAGTCAGTTCCACAGGAGTTACAGTGAGTTGTGTAACTATTCCTGCTTTTCCTTTGCTGTCTGTGAAACGTGGTGGTGGTTGAGCTGTGTAGATGCCATGGCATCTGCCAAAGTGGATCAGGTGAGTGTACCCAAGTGTTCCTGCTCCTGCTGCTTCCTTCAGGGTGCTCAGCAAGCTGCCTTCCCAGTTATTTTTCCAGCAAGCAGCGGTAATAGAATTAAGAATTAAAACTTAGAGCAGCAAATCGGTCATCATTGCTCAGGCTTGGAGATAGTACCGAAGGAGCTGAAGGGATCCCTACAAACCTTACAGGAATTAATGAGAAGATTCCTGATCAGTGGGAGTTTCGGCAAACAAAGATTGATTTGAGATCCTTTGTCTCTCAGGGTGTTAATTTGGGCTCTGAGAGACTGCTGGAAGGAAGAGATTTTGATACTAAAATCTCATTTCTGTTTGCTGTACCCCCCCTCAATTAATAAAGATTAATATTAATTAACAAGAAAATCACTATATTTTTTTGTAGGGAAAAATGCTTGTGGCAGTCTCCTGCTTGAATACAGAAATAAAACACATTATTGTCACTAGAATAAGTGGGGATCTACAAGGTTTTGTGTACATTTAATTAGGAAAGTGAAGGCAGGGGAGTGTGTATATTAATTTAGGTTTTAAACAACAGCGAGCACTAAGACAATTTGGGATGTGATACAGGGTGTTACTTAAATTCAGTACCAAGCACACTCCCTTTTCGATTCTGTCAGTTCTTAACTGTCTCCATTGTCATTTTAACGTTAGAGAGCAAGCCTCAATTTAGATCTCCCCTCCTTTTTTCTCTCTAGTGAATACCTAATCATCACACCGATTTTTGACTGGGTATTGACTGTGAGACTTCCTGGCCTAATTTTTCTTTCTAACTATAATAGCAATATCTGGTGATTTTTTTTTTTTTTTTAATCCGAGACACACAGTCTATTCAGACATGCAGATGAATTTTGGGTTAATTGAGTAATAGCCATCCAAGACCCAGGGCTTTTCCTTGAGATTAACATACAAAGTGATAGGTCAGAAAGCTCAAGGTTTGTTACCCTGTGAGATACTAATACACCCACCCCCCCCCAATTAATTTCATTTTCTTGATCGCATCGCTTTAAATTGAGGTGAAATCAAGGATTTTTCCTTTTTTCCCCCCCTCCAGCCGAGTTTGACTGGCACAACTTCTGACAGGGATGCACGGAGGCTGGTACCGCGGCCAAGCCAAATCCTTTCCTTTGTTCTCCGGGCCTGCTGCTGCTGCTGATAAAGTGGTCGGCGCATGGCATTATGTCTTATTACATTTTTGATGCAGACTGCAAAGAAACGGGTAAACTCACCATGGTTACCACGCTCTGTCACTTGGCAGGGCCCGGCGCACTCAGCGATGGCCTCTAGTGTCTGCAGCGAGCTCTGCAGCGCCGCACCCGCACCCGCACCCCGCATCCCGCACCCCGGGCTGGGCAGCTGCCTCCTCCAAATCCCTGCTTGCTCTGCCCCCCGTTCTGTGCTGCCTGAGCCACCGCGGGATTCCAGCCGCCCTGCTGGCTCCACGTCTGGGAAACTTTCTCGCTCAGCCCCTGGATCCGCTCGCTGCTTTGTGCTAAGGGAGTTTTTCCTCTCTAAGAGAAGAAAAGAGAGTTTTTCCTCTCTTATCTAGACATACCCCGCTGTGGTACTTCCTACAGATCGAGTGCGTGGCGTTACTTAAATGATAGAATCTCAAACAATCGCTAAATTATCTGTTCTATGTCATCCTAGAATCCTAGAATGTGCTGAGTTGGAAGGGACCCGTGAGGATCATTGATTTCAACTCCTGGCCCTGCACAGGACACCCCAAGAATCCCACCATGTGCCTGAGAACATTGTCCAAATTCTTCCTGAACTCAGGCAGGCTCGGTGCTGTGACCACATCCCTGGGGAGCCTCTTCCAATGCCCACCTTCTCCTGATAAGCTTAACCAATATGTTATCATTAACACACAGGGGATCAATAAGTTGCTCTTTGTCTTGCATGAGCTGCAGCTCAGATTTGCTCAGTGGGTAGAGCAGGATTCCTGAGTCTGGTCATCAGAGCCCTTGCCTTATTCACAACCAGTTTGGGGCTCCCAGGTCTTGTATGTGACTGCTTGCAACAACAGTTCAGAGACAAGTCTTTGCAGGATGGGTCTTTTGTTTTATTCTACATGAGGAAAAATAGCTTAAGCCTTTCTCTGCTTAATTGAGATAATTAAACCTTCTTACCTTGCAGCACAAGGGGCTCATTAATGCTTTTGAAGCATTTTGAAGTCCTTGGAAAAAAGATGCGGTTTGCTGTTGTGTCATGTTTGGTAACTGTGGAAATTCAGTCATCTGGACTTGAAATACTGAGTTTCACACACAGAAATCTTACACTTGTGCGTGTATTTTGAGCTGATAGTGTGAAGAACTTATTGAGAGAGTAGCTGACAACTGTGGTGTTCCTTCACAGTGCCCTGCTCTCTGGGTGTGTTGTTTTGGGGGGTTTTACTATGCTTAGGGAAAATTAGCTCCATGTGAAACCTCAGCAATTGAAAATGCAGGTTGTAATGCCATAAAATTCAGCAGCTTAGCTAAAGACAAAGAAAAACCTTGCTTTTTTAAGGTGGCCTAGTGACCAGCCCAATTTGCCTTTTTGGGATTTCACATCTAGTTAACCTGTGAAAATTAAGAACATGATCTCTTCTTGTAATGAAGAAACACCACAGTGATATCCTGTGATAATTCTGAAGTGGAAAGAGAATTCCCAACTGAGGATAAGAGCCTGTTCCACTATGTTCAGCAGAGGTTTTTACAGAGTAACTGCTGTCCCTCTCCTTTTGGTAGGGAGGGGAAAATAGGAATGAAATAACTTGCAACTTTAAAACAAAGCTAGAGATTTACATAGTTCTGAGCCCCAGTGACTTTCAGCATCAGTTTAATTTAGATTTAAATGAAGGCTGGTAAATGAGATCTGTTCCTCATATGAAAGACAGTTGGGAATTTTCAGCAAAGGAGTTTGTAAGGGGGGAGATATTTCCAGACAGCAGGCAGGCTGTGTCTGTGCCTACAGGCAAAGTCAGCAGCATCCATGGATGCAAGGGCACTTGAGCTGCAACAATGAAGAAGTTCACTTGCTCCTGAGTGTAAGTCCATAATCAGTAGGTTTTCTAGCACAGTTGTGAAGTGGGCAGCATAATTAAGCCCCTTAAGAAAAATCTGAAAGTTGTTTCTCAAACCCAAATTCTTTCCATTGCAGGTTGAGGGGGAGAAAGTGTTTGGACTGTTCATTTCTGGAGCAGTTTGTCAGTGATTGCATTAGTCTGTTTCTGGGGCTCACAACTGACTCAAAACTCGTTAGATGTGAATGTAATCTTTTATAACTTTAGAAAAAGTAACCATACACAAAGTGATGTTATTTTTCCTTTGATCTACTTATACCACACAATTTGACTAAATTTGGCTAAAAATGTTTGATATCACACAAAGAGGAATAATGGCAGCACTCCTCGCCTCCGATGTCACACAATGAGCAGCAGATCTGATATACCTCAACTGACTGTTCCCTAGGAATAGTTTTGGCATTGGCTGAAAATAGTACTGAGGGTAACTTGCATTGACCATGTGATGACACTTTGAGTTGCAAAATTACTTTCAGATAACTTGCACTGAAAAAGTAAAAATAGCACAGCACATTAGACTCATCTGTGTGGAATGTCTATATGCAAAAATAGGGTTCCTTAATACTTACAGTTTGTCTAGGCAGAACAACCTGTCATGCTACACTCTGCTTCACTTTTAGGCAAATAATTTGCACTGATAATGTTGCAGGCTGTGCTGTTTCCAAGTGTACATCAAACACGAGAGAAGCATTAATTCAGCCATTCTCTTCCTAGCAATGACACTCAGAAATGTCATTAGTGATCTTAGACAAAGGTGAGAGGTCACAGCTTTAGAAACAAGTGATTAAAATGTGTCCCAATGTAACAGACTAATTAATCTTTAGCTAATAACAGGGTGTTTTTTTTTTTTTCTCTTTTCTCTCTGCAGCTGGGAGTGTTCACTCTCCCTCCACAAGTATGGCAACATCAGCGCAGTACAGACAGCTCATAAACGACTACGGCCCCCCATCTCTAGGCTATACACAAGGGATGCAGGTACAGCTCTGCTTATTTCCCTTTAATCAGATCACTGACCCTACGTTTGCATAGTAGCAGGGATTGTGGCCTGTAATCTGAGGTGTTCCTCCCTCCCACCAAGGGCTGAAATCAAACCCAAATGGCAGACTGCTTCCTCGCACATGTCTGGGGATCAAATTAGACTAAGCCGAGTGCTGAGTGAGCTTGGTTCCTAATTAACTGTTAGTCCCATCCTGTCTGAGTCACAGAGAAACATGTCTTGAATTATGTTCTCATAGTAAGGGCACTTATACATTTTAAAGTGATTTGTTAAAAAAACGAATATTTCTATACAGTTTTATCTTCTCACTCTCCCTGCCTAGTGAACTTCTCCACAAAACATACACCTAAACATTGAAAAAGCAGAAACAGGGCTAAAGAAGCAGTTCCCAGTTTGTTGTTCTTGCAGGACTGTTTTAACTTCTGCTTCACCTAAAGTCCAAGGCTTGCAGCTGCATCCTCCAAATTGATCCCAATTTCTGAAGGGCATGTAGCATTGTGTCCAACTGTAGCAACAATTCCGAAAAGAAAACAATGTTTATATAATAAGCTTGAAATTTTATTATTTTAAAATGTGATTTACAGGGCTATTTCTGGTCTTCCATAAACTTCCCGTTGCTGTTTCTTGTAATTGTTTTGTTTTTACAGTATTTGATTGAGATTAATCTACTTTCAACTGCAGGGTACCAGCAGCAGTCAAGTACCACAGAGCAAATATGCAGAACTTCTAGCTATCATAGAAGAATTAGGAAAAGAGATTAGACCCACATATGCTGGGAGTAAAAGTGCGATGGAGAGGCTAAAAAGAGGTAACTTTTCAACTTATTTAACAAAATAATCGTGTCCCATATAATTTGTGCACTGACTACTTGTATATAGCTTCATGACAACTGTTTCCTTTGAAAGGAGACAGCTTGAGCTCCTCATGAAAGTGGGAGTATTAACCAGCAACTGAAACCTTGGGATGCTCTGTCCGTGCTGTACTTGAGAGATAAAAAGTGACAAAATGTGTCTTATGTGCACACAGGCAGTTTCAGTTAATAATTCAGTTATTGTAGAGCCCTTAATGGATACATTCTTCCAGGTTCCTGGTGACTTACTTGCCCCTTCAATTCCCTTTTCCCCCCAGTCTCCAAATCCACAGCTAAGCATTGTTTACTTCTTCTCATACACACCTCCAATCTACTTGGCCCAGGAATCTTTACTGAAGTGCATTTTGCCCAAAGAAATACAACATTGTGGTAATTCACAGGGAGGCTTGTGGAGAAAAGAGCTGCAAAACCCCCAAAAAAGGTGTTAGGAAAGGTTGTTCAGACTGAGATATCAAACATAGACATTCTCTCTCTGTGGAGAGGAGACTGGGGCTGCTGAGGTTCAGTTACCTGCTGTCAAGTGCATGTCAATAAGAGTCCCCTAGTAAGGGACAGAGCAGCTTTTAGGGCTGGCTGATGCCTCTCTCCAGTTTTGCTTTGTCAGCTAAAAGGGGTAATAAATGCCCTTTCCTTGCAGTGTAAAAGAAACCCCTGCATGCCCCACTGCTGACATCAGCCTGACATTGTCCTCTGCAGGGGACGTGCAGGAATATTTCTGAAGGAGCAGTGGGACATTCCACTGCTCCAGCTCCTGAAATGACCCTGAAAGGCCACAGACAATAGTTGTACTGGCAGTCCTGTCCTCCACAGTGTGACATGGTTACTCTTTCCACCCTTCCCGTGGTCCTTGTGCTGAGATTGGCTCCTGCATTCCTCCCGGAATGGGAATGTTATTGTAACAGACTAACTTCACCACCTTGCAAATCCCCCCCTTACATTTACCCGAGACTACAAAGCTTTATTTAAGGCTCAACCATTATGGAAGAGTAATATATCTGCCATGACATGCAATAAAATGACTAGTAGCTGTTCTGGGAAAGGATGCAATAAAGTCTGCTGATGAGTGGTAAGTGGAATCTGGCCCAGCTAAAATCAATGTTGCTGGAGTCTCTCTTTATTGCATTGCCTGAGTCAGTATTAATAGATCATGAATGGCAACAGGCTAATGGGGACAGTTTGAGAGAGATGCAGAGATTCTCTGAACTGGGTGGTTTAGTTCAGTGAGGAAAAAGTTGTTCTGCTGCTTCTTGCAGCAACGTAGGTTTAAGATTCAACGCTGCCACTGCGACTTCCCAGCGTTGCAAAGCATCCCAAATAAATACTTTTTGCTGCCATCTTTTGGTCACAAAGGAACCTCTCTTTCCATTTTGGGAGGCTGATGGCTGAAGGAGCATGTGCAAGTGTGAGAGCAGAAGTGATTGAGGGTAAGCACGTGAGTGCTGCCTCCATGGCCACGGAGGTTATCCCTGAATAAAGTCCCTGTCCCCAGCTCTGCCTGCTCCCAAGCACAGAGGCTACTGACCTCTAAAATTGGCCAAACTCCCAGTGTTCTACATTATTCAGGGTAGTTCTGCTGCATAAACTGGGCATCCTGCCACCAGATCCAGGTCTAACACACTGCTTGGAGTTCATGTTTCTGCATCCCACAGCTGCAGCTTCACTTGTCTGTGGCAATTTAACCCTCTGCAAAGCCTTGCACTCATCAAGTCCTGCCAGGTCAGTACTCCTTGGATGTTGCTCTGATCTGGGCTAGCAGCCCTCTAGAAACAGAAGCCATTATCTCTAGAGGTTAAACCCCATCTATTGCCTTACTGCCCTTTCTCCACCTTGTTAAGGAGCATGATTGAGCAGAGAAATCACCTTCTATCTTGCCTAGTCAGCAAAATATAAAATTCCTTTGTTGCAGAAAAATCTGTCCATCTCTCATTTTAAAATCTATCTCAAGCTCTGTTCTTTCAGCAGCTCTGTGAATATGAATCTACATTTAGTTCCAGGATTAAGAATCAAGGTCCAGATTGCTGGAACTCAAGGCAACAGGACTTGTAGTGGAAAATTCCACATTATCAGATGAGAGTAGATACAGCAGCATGTAAAGTGCTGATGATTTACACTGGGAGCTGAGCCAGTGTTAGGAGGTAACTTTTTGCACACACCATAAAAAATTTTTTTTATTTTTACATGAGACACAATTTGTCTTTGAGCAGTATTATCATGGCTTGGATTTTGATGCATCCTCTCAGAGAAAAACTATCCCAAGGCATTAAGACTTTCAGAGCTTCCTAAAATGACTCCCCACACAACTTTGTAATTGTTTAACTCCACTGCAGCAAAATAACTCACTGATAGGTAAGATTTTCCTTTTCCTTTTAAGTCTTTGATTATAAGTAGGCCCACACCACACATTAAGATCTACCTGCCACTGCAGCCCTACAAATCTCACTGTGCTCTGATTCCTGGTTTAGTCACTTTTCAATTTATAATGCAAGTTTGGGAAAGCAAACTTGCTTAGTGGCAGCTGATGTTTGGGAAGCGAGGGTTGTCCCCCTTTCTGAGGCCTTCTGTGGTAGCCTTGGCAACTGGGGACAGAAATACATAAACCTTTCTGTGGACTGTCATTGCAAGTGTGGCCTGAATGGGATGATTTAAAACACATGCAATTCTTTTGCAGGCATTATCCATGCTAGAGGATTAGTTCGGGAATGCCTGGCTGAGACGGAACGAAATGCAAGATCCTAGCCCACTGATTCGGCTGCAAGGTTTTCCATCTCTTCCTGAAGAAAAAGTAACACTTCTTCCTTTTGACTCTTGAAACATTCAGACAAATTCCTTTATTTTGAATGTTTGACCGTTCTTATTTTGCCCTTGCAAAAATGTACAGAGTTAAGAATGAAAAAAAACAAGGATTTTTCAACTTACTGAGGGTTTGCATTTTCTAAAGACGTTAAAACTCCCTACAATGTTTCTAAAACATGGAAACTGAAGTGCATGCAGAGGAATGCTCTTTCTCTCCCAGGCTATATTTCAGTTCTCTTCTTATCCAGCCACAGCCTCACTCTGTTTTTTTCCTTTGACTATGTTCACTTATCCCCAAAATGTCAATCTTTCAAAGTTTGACATAAGCTCTAAGGATTTTTTTTAATAAATGCAGAATAGCATGCTGTACCTAGTAGTCTGCTAAGTCACAATTTGTCATACAGCATAGACCCTGCTTAGAAATAACCTTCCCCTTCTCTTATTTTTCCTTTTTTTTGTTCATTTTGCATAAACATTTGCATGACTGTTAGTGCTTTGAAGTCCATTTAAAGTGCATGAGCTATATGGAAAATAGGGAAACCTATTAAATAATAACAAGGTCCTGGAAAGCTAATTTCTACATTAAGGCTGGAGATTTCAGTTTAAAGTTTGCAAAAAAAAACAAAAAAAAAGGAACATTCTGGATAAATTACTAAAACTGTTATTTGCATCTTTGTATGTATTTATTACTTGACGTAATAAAGCTTATTTTCATTAACAGTTTGTATTCAAACTATGTACAGTCACTTTAATCAGATTTCAGGAACAAGAACTGTCAACAGATAAAGATTTAACCTTCATGCAGCAGTTCAGGCAAGGACAAGGGAAGGGGCTGCAGACTGCTGGAGCATTCCATCCTTGGCACAGGATGCAGTCGGTCTCTGGGAGAAGGAGCTGGAGTTCCAGAAGTCTCCCTTGCCTTCAAAATCCATACTCTGCCTTTGGGTCTTTGTTCAAGGCCAAAATCTGTGGCAGCTGGTGAGGGTGCTGTCCAAAAATGAAAGAGAAGCTGTGGTTAAGCAGCTGGAGTTAACAGGATACAACCAGGAAAAGTTTACTTCAGGTGTGGCTTCAGAGGAACGGCAACAAAGGAAACGCGGCTGCGTTTGTTGGTGTAAAATGGGAAACTGATGAGTGAAGGTACCAACATGTCCAAGCTTAGCTGCAGCAGAGCATAATAAACACATCAAATTAATTCATTCACAGCTTGGATGAACTGGACTCTGTTGCCTTGGGAGGCAGTTTCCAACACAGGCCATTCTTTATCTGTAATGACTCAATTTTACCTCTGAACTGGAAGGCCGTGAGTGACCAGCCCTCACTTGCAGGGGGGCCCTCCCTGTGTCCCAGTGCTCACCACCACCCCAGGTGAGATCTGGAAAGCTGCTGGTTAAACTTCCTTCAGAGCTGAGCAGGACAGAGCATTTGTTCAGCTGACAGATCTGAACGAGGTCACCAGTGACTGGTGTCTGTTCCACCAGCAGGTCAGTTCACACCATCACAACCAGCACCTAAACCTGGTCATGCTTTGTAAAGGATTTATGTCACTGAAGGCATTGCCTGAGTAAGGATGGGAAGTGAGAACCTTTTAGTGCTGTTCTCGTGTACTGGAGCTCCTGTGAAGCAGCCTAAGGTGTCATCTGGACAGAAGGCAATCTATTGATTTTTTTTGTCTCTGTTAACAATGGTGGAAAGCTTATAGTTCCTCTTTAACAAGGATTCTTTTATCTTCTGAACTTGGCAGAAAAACTGATTGCTAAATGTGATTAATGAGATGATGGCAGGGAGAAGCAGGAACACATGAGTGCTTTTATCTCTCAGCTTTACAGTAACAGCAGGTCACCACCCAGTGTTTCAGCTGTGCTTATGAAGCCCTACATCATTTGTTAGTTTGAAAACTGTGTTTAGGTCTAATAACAAACAATTCTCTTACCCTACGAGGGCAAGCCAGTATTTCACATGTTTATTTTTTATCCAATTGTTGCATTTCTTTAAAAAGCTTTTTCCTCTCTAGGTTTTCCCTTGCTCTTCTTCTTTTCTCCTGCTTTTGCTTCTCTGATGCTTTCTTCTCTTTAAAAACATCACTGTCTTCACCTTTGTAGAAAAGGTCAACTTTTTCCTGCAGGATTTCTCTGGCAATCTTTCGGTTCTTCTCCACTGATCTTGTCTGATGACACTGAAGAAATACAAAGGGCATTTTTACTGAAACTTTAACCTCTTTATTCTGTGGAATATTCTTCTGCTTTCCCTTTCAGTCTATATATTCCTACCATTACAGTCAACTCCCCTCCTTCCCAAGCCAAGAACATCCTCCTACCAATAACAGCTGGATCTTTTATATCTAGAGGATATATTTTTATAATTATTTGCTACTGTAACTTGTCAGACTGGCTTTTGCATTAATCTTTAAT
The DNA here is from genome assembly GCA_013398175.1 of Climacteris rufus. Lineage (NCBI taxonomy): Eukaryota > Metazoa > Chordata > Aves > Passeriformes > Climacteridae > Climacteris > Climacteris rufus. The sequence continues at coordinate 751,039 of VZRZ01002776.1, read as the reverse complement.
GCTTCCATATTACCTTGGAAAGCTGCTTGAGTTTAACTTAACTGTGTCTTCCCCTTGTGACAGGAAGCAAAGATTAATTTCAAGGTGTTAATCCACAAGAAGTAGGTAAGAGAAATGCTTAAAATGGATCTGCAGAGTGAGTGTGATCAATTTTGTTGATGAAGAGATTCTGACTCACATGAGGGACAGGAATGTGACAGCTGCCACCAAAAGGCAGCTACAGTGAAGATTCATTCAACTGAAAACTACAAAACAGTAACTGTGTGGCAGAGCCAGGAAAAGCAGCTCTGACCCCAAGTTTATTTATCTGCTGACAGCCAAAACTGCTTCTTGCTGAGATTCTTTATAATACATGTAGAAACTTTTCCTCCATGCCATCTGCACTGTGACTGTGCTTTACTCTGAAAGATTTGGAAGTCATGATGCAAGTTGTGACTTGATAAAATAGAACATAATTACCTTCACTACAATCCCAGATGGAATGTGCTTCAGGACAACACAGTTGTTTGTCTTATTCGTGGCTTGACCTCCTGGACCATCACCTCTTACAAACTGTTCTTCTAATTCTGCCTCAGTTAGTTCAAGGAGATTCATAGAGCTCCTCTTTTTTGCTGCCTGAAGCAAGGGAAGGCTGGGCAGAGAAAGCTGCTGCTTCCTCAAAATCCACCGTGTCCATGATGGTCTTTGCACCTCTCTCAGTAAGAATGCAAAATGAAATAAACTTGGAACATTCATACAGAAAGGAGGACACGGCTTCTCTGGAACAAAACCTGGAATAGAAGGGCAGAGTGGAGTTTACCATGAGAATCCTTGTTTTAAGATGATCTAGTTTAGCTGCGCATCTTGAGCAGTGTTTCAATATTAAGATCTATTTTCAAGGATCTCAATTGGTTTCATAGGCATTTACCTTGAAATGTCAGGTACTGCTGCTGTCAAACATCACAAGGCATTAGGTAAGCAATTAAAACAGCACATGCTGTTATGCTTGAAGTACTTTATTTGAATCAGAAAAAATGCTTCAGCATGTGAAGAAGGGCCACCAAAGAAGTCAGCAACATTTTTTAAAATGAAAAATACATGCAGGAAAACGAGCAGAACTCCTGCCTAATTCTGAAGGAGCCAGCAGGTTTCATACAGCTCTACCCATTTACAGGAGCCCGTTTTGAAACCAGGAATGACAACTCTTAAGAGATAAGGTTAAAAAAATCGCGATCCCTCTCAGCCTATTTCTGCTTTTCGACACTACAACTGAAACAGGAGTAAACACAGCAGATGCTGGAGGATTTACTCAATTTCCCTTAGCGCTGCGCCCTGTCGAGGCCCCCCGCCGCTGCCGGCAGCCCTGGGGGCTGAAGTGGCTCCCGGCGCGGGGGAACCGAGGCCCGGCCCGGCCGGACCCCTCAGGCCCCGCTCGGAGCCCCCGACCCCGCGCTCACCTCCGCCGGGCCTCCCGCGCCGCGCATGCGCACGCCGTGGGGAGGGCGGGGCCGCAGGGATGATTGGCGTGCGGGACAGCCAATCGCCGCGCGGGGGGGGCCAGCGATCGCGCACGTCCTCCAATCGCGTTTCCCGGGGACCGGCGCGGAGGCGCGCGGGCTTTGCGGCGCAGCGAATCAGCGCGGGAGGCGCGCGCTCGAGGCGGCCAATCACCGGGCCCGGCTCAGTGCGGAGCGCCCTCTGCCCCCCCCTACACGTTCGAAACTCTCGGCCGCCAATCGCCGGGCGGACGGCGCAGGGCCGCGCTTGTTCGTCGCCTCACGGCCGCGGAAGGAGGCGGCTGCCGGGCACCGTGGGCTCCCAGCGATGCGGGTAGGAAGCAGGCGGGCCCGCGGGCAGCCGGCAGGGAGATCGCCACTGCGCTCGGCCGCATCCCGGAGCCGCGAGGCCACCACCGGCGCGCCGCCCCTTTCCCCCGAGAGTGGCGGGCGCGGCAGCCAATCCGAGGCCGCGGCGCTGTCAACATCGCGGAGCGCGAGGGGCGGCCGCCCAATGAGAGCGCGGGGGCGGGGCCCGGCCTGAGAGGGGCGGGGTCGCCGGGGGGCGCTGGTGAAGGGACGGGACCGTGGAGGGGCCGCGCCGAGTGAGGGGTGACCTGTGAGGGGTTCTGGGGGTCAGCGGGAGGGAGCGGGGCCCCTGGGAGCGGAGGGGACACACACGGAGCCGGGAAGGGGTCACGGACCGGCGGGGGGCGGCCTCCCGGGGGCAGA
>VZRZ01002776.1:722894-748673 GCA_013398175.1 Climacteris rufus | reverse complement strand
CGCGGAGCCCTGTCAGCCCTTAGGGATCCGCGAGGGATCGGGAGGAATCGCGTCTGGCTCAGGAAGCGATGCAGAACCTCAAGGGCTGTAGGTCTGTGCTGGCCCCGGCTTTTGCATCGCAATCAGTGCTGATATTTCTGAGTTAAACCACCTCGCAGCTTGTTTTTTCCAACCCTGCCCGTTTATGCAGCGATGTGGCCGTATAAGGACCGTGCTGTGCTGGGGGCTCGATGGATGACAGCGCTCCCGCAGCCCAGTTACAGCTCACTAATATTTTTTTTATTGAGAACAGACTTCTAATGAGGTTATGAAACGAGTCTGTGTCACAGCTAAGTCCCACCCATTTGCTGTGCTGCTGAGATAGGCCACCCATGATTCCATCCTGGGGAGATGGGGGTGACTGATGCAGCCCCCGTCCAGTGACACTCCCAGCCTCCGCTTGGTCTGTCAGGTTAGCTGCCCGATAACCTCCGAGCAGACTTCTGGCCACTAGGAAAACAAGAAAGCCTTGTTTTTTAATTCTTTCCTTTATCCCAAGAAGCTCTGTGAAAGGGATATGTGTGTCTGTGATAACTTCCTTCCAATTCTGGCATTTTCAGCCCTACCCAGAGGAGATAGCGTGAGTGAGTACCTGGAAAACATTTCTGCTAAAGCCAGACAGGCTGCAGGAAAACAGGGAAAAATAGGACAGTTGTCCATTACTTTCCTTCCGGTGAAAATATTTTATACATCTGAAAGTGTTAGAGATATATTTCTATGTACTTGCAAGTAGTGAAACCTTGAATCTGTAAAACCCATCAGCATGTCCTTGTAAGCCCTGTACAGAGGAATGGTTGTGCTTTGGAGGTGCTGTGCTTCTTTGAGGCAGCAGGAGTTTATTCTTGACATTATCACAGACTACCAGGATGATATTTCTTAATGTCTCTTTTTGTCTCCATCCATGAAATGATCATAAGGTTTTTCTTCAGTCTTAGAACACAGGCTGAATTCACCAGGGTGTAGAACATGCTGAAATAAGCCCTATGTAAAAACTGATTAATTAATGTATTTCGAGTGTTTTCTTAGTGAAAGTATGCAAATTGGAAGAATGGAGCGCGATCTCTACAGCCAGTTTTTTTACACTCTGCTTTGAGTGCTGTAAGACTGTGGTACAAGTATTGTGTATTTATTTATTTATGATGCTTTCAGTTAACCAGCTGCTGTTTTTAACCACTGTGGGATTGATTCCCATTTCACTATTTTTTTTTGTTGTTTTATTAATTGGTCAGAAATGTAGCTCAAAACAATTTCAAAGCTTTCTGAATTGATGTTGCATAATAACAATAAAACAAGTGATCTGTGGAAGAAGTAAGCCAAATATTACACACAGAAATGGCAGAATTGGTCGACTCCAGTCTCAGTGGGTCTCAGTTTTCTTATTTTTGGTGAATGTGTTTCTTCCAGTGAAGGTGCAGATCCTCAATCACATTTAAATACGTTGATAACTGGTGCTTTCACACCTTGCAAATGGTCTGTGGAGCCTCAGATTTAAAAAAACAACGCATCAGACTCCAAGAACACTGTTTTACCTGGGAGGTTTTGCACTCACACATCCTTTGCAGCCCAGTGCAGATGTGGGATGCACAGTTAGGAATCTCTTTGATGGGAGGAGACCCAGCAGGCACAAGGCTGACAGAGCAGCAGTGTGCAGGGGTAGGAGAAGGGACAGAGAATATTGTGGAATATTTGCACTTTTCTGGGGTGGTTTGGCTGAAACAGCTGTCTCTTTAATTCCACTTTTGTTTCTCCACACAACAAAGTCAAATGTTTTTGAAGAAAGAGGGTGATGCTTATTTCTGTTCTCAGGGTAATGTTGTACTTGGGACTAAGATATGGAAAACTGTGATGTGGTGAATTCTGCACAAGAAACCCCTTCATCTTCTGCAGACTCTGATGTCAGAAACACCCACAGCTCTGTCTGTAACTTGAATTGTAACAGGTAATGTGCTGAAGGAATCACTAACAAATATTTTTATTACTTTGGTTTTGCTTAGTTAGCATGCCTTTACACTAATGTTGTTGGTAAGGTGAAATTTTTATTTCAACATGATGAGTCCCAATGTAAATTGAGTGTATCATTTTTTTTCTGGCAGTCTAGCATATGTAGTGTTTTGGCCTCTGTGTTGCCAACTGGCACAATAAATAATTGAACTATTTTTCCTTGTGTTTCACTAGAAGTCCTTCATCCAATGCCAGTGGAGTTTCTGGTTACTCAGGGAATACCAGGTCCTCATTAAAGCCTGGTTCTGTTGAGCTGCTTGCCTCCTTTATGCAGGATATCCAGAACATTGGAAATGCTGACTCGGAAATTGTGAGGAACTGTGAGGTATTTCATGTTAAGGTTTATTTTTAAAAAATAGCATTAATGTATTTGCTTTGCATTTTGGAAGACAAATCTTATGATGTAATTCAGCAGCAAGATCTGTCTGTGTGTTTATTCTTCATGATAGGACAGATCCTTTTACAATGTATGAGCTAATCACCTGGCTGGATTCTATTGCAATTTTATCTCAGCATGTTACAATACCTTATTTTTATATATTAGTGTCTTACAATACAGGTCTGCATATTTTTTCCCAAAGTTACAACACTGAAAGATAGCAAGTTTTTGAACTGAAAAATGTAAACCTTTAAAAATTGTAGCACATCAAACTGGTCTGAAGTGATCCTAGAAATTAGAATTTTTTTTCCTAAAAATAGTTCTGCTTGGCTTGATTTATTTATATATTCCATTTGTAAAGATGTGTAGGTGATTGGTTTGTTTTCAGCTTTAAACCAACATAAAAATAGTGATGGAGTTTCAATGAACTAATTCTCCCAAACACTTTTTTGAATGTTTTTTTTTTTCTTTTTTATTTAAATTTTTATCATTATTTTTAGTCATCATAAGGAACATCAGTTTTCCACACCATGGGCTTGTTCCTGCAGAATTTTTGAGCTTTCTGGTTGGGATCCATCCAAGTGTCTGTTGGCAGATGCTTAATTTGGGTTCTCTTTAACACCTCCAGGAACAGAATATTGATGTCTGTGTCCCGTGTCCTGTGCTTCAAGCACCAGGCTTCATAAACATTAGCATGAAATAGTTTTTAAACATCAGCTTTTGCCACGTTTCAGGAATGCTGTATATTTGATTTTTTTAAATGATCTTCTGGTTTTCACATGGCCTTTAGCTGGATTGCTGAGGGGAAGAGTTTCTTGTTGAAGTTCACTGGACAGAGGGGTGTTTAATTCTCAGTTTTAGAATTGCCTGTAATTAATTGAACTGGAATCAACCTTTCCAAAATTCTTTGCTGGCAGCTGTTTCTACTTTTAGTTCCCATTGATTGGCATGGTGGGGGCTGAATGTGCTGTGGGGTGGGCAGCCACAGTGCTGTTGTTCAACTTTGTATTATGTAATATATACCCAAGAATAGGATTGCAAAACCATTTGTAGCCAGAGAAAAAGGTAATAGATGCAAGATGACTGTGCTTTAATTATTTCACTTTGTGATTTAATAGACAAGGTGGCTGCAGCTACTGAGACTGGTAGAAAAACAATGTCAGGAGCAAATAGTTGCCCAGCAAGAGCAGTTCCACCACCAAATCCAAGTAAGTGATGACTGTTCATGGAGGTAGATAAGGCTGAATGTTTCTTTTCTTCCCCAAACCTCACACTCCTCCAAAAGAGAGACAGTTAATGGAAGTGGATGACTGGAATGCTGTTTAAAGGATGCATATTGGAGACAACCTTGGCTAATTAACAAAGTAACTGGTAGGAACCATTTCAGAAGTGATTTGTGGACTATTTGTTTTCAATTGTTTTGTTTTCACAAACGTTTGGTTCAGAAGGCCCACGCAATAATGGGATTTTGTAGCTACAAGATGGCTTTTAGAACTGTTAGGTTGTGTAATTTCTGATTTTGAGACAACATAGCTTTCTTTTCATTAAAAAATGTTATACAATTCATCATTCCCTCATCCAGACAGTATATAGCTTAGGAAAACCATCAGTGTAATAGCTGAACATCTATTTCACCTTCAGTTGAACAGTCTCCTTTCTAAGAATAAAAAATAACCCATGTGAAGGTTCACATTTCTGCTGAACCATATTTATCCATTAGAACAGAAGAAATGTGTATGTATGTATGAGACAGTAATACTCTAAATATATAATGCTTAATATCTTCATCATTTTGGTTGCTGTTTTTCCCTTCCCTTTCCTGATGCCCTCCACACTAGTAGTAACCAACAGTTCCTGAACTGAATTAACAAGAGGTACTGTCCTTTTATCCTATCTCCTGTTTCTCCTGCCTCACCTCCCCACCTTCCTCCCCTCCCTCCCATCTTGTTCCTTTTGTCCCACCAGTGTTTCCTTCCCCTGTATTTCCTTCCTCTTCCTGTAGTGCTTTGATTCACTCGTTGCTGATCATAGTCTTTACTAATCCATTGTGTTGGCTTTGCTGGTTTTTGTCTTTTTTAATAGGAAAGGCTACCTCTGGAAGAGCTGAGGGTGTGGTGTGAGCAGGGACTTACTAACTGCATGAATTGCCCCACTAAATGTAAAATCAACAGCTATAACTTAGTTGTGTGGATGCATTAAATAAAATAGATGGAGCTATTCCAAACTTAAGCTGGTGTGCCAGCGACCTAGTGAAAACACTGAAAACACAGGCAACTCAACACATTCTAGGAACAGTAATAAAAAGACAAAAATGATAATCTATTTTGGATAGAAAAGCAAAATGCTGCATCAGCACTGACATGACTCTGAGGTTTGCTCTGTGCTGGATTTCAAGATGAACTGTGCTTGTAAAAATCCTCATCTATGTGAAAGTAGGGATCAAAAAACCTTGAGTTCATTTTGGAATCAGTGGGTCAGCCCTTGGCTTCTGTGATCTGTACAATAGAAGGCAACAGTGTGCCAGGGACAAGCTCACCACCTGTGGATCATCCCAAGATCAGACTTCATCAAAGAGAATTTAAAAACAAAGTTAGAATCCCCAAACTGCTGAAAGCACATCTTATTTTTCCCAGGGTTTTTTTTCATCTCTTGCAATTACTTGTGACTATGCAAAAAGAAGTAAAAATGCAGTTTAATTGGAATAGTAGCCTTTTGCTTTTCCTGCACAGGGTATTAATGACAAAGATTAAATGTCAGCAGTGAATCTGATCTTCCTTCCCCTCTCCAATTCTGTTCTTTCCCTTTTGTTCTCCTTTCCTTACCTTCCTGACAGAGTTGAATCACAGAATCAAACCACAAACTACTGCTGCAGTCATGATTGGAATCATTAGCAGAACAAAAAAAACTTTGTTGTGTAAGAAAACTTAATCTCAGGTTTTTAGTTGGTTTGTTTGTTGTTTTTGGCATAGAAAGACTGAGCTGAAATTCAATGGTTAATTCTATTGCAAGTTAGTAAAACATCTGAGGCTTGGTCCTGACTAGCATTGCATGTAGGTTCCTCTGATATTAAATCTGATTTTTTATTTCTTACCTTAAGAGAACAAATCATTTTTGTTCAATTTGTGCTTTCCAGTTGCTATTCACATGTGAGTAATGTACAGTAGTTATGTGAAAAAACATGAGTTCCATGTTCTTGAAATTACTGTAAGGTTTTTTCTTTCCTTCCTGAGGGAGCTAGTTTGAAATATGTTCTTGAAAACAACTCTATACTCTTTTCTTGTCATGTGTAAGAGTTGTGTGCTGCAGTTCAGTGATCTCAGTTGAACTCTGCAGAAGTGCTGGCCATGGGCACAAGTGTGAAATCTTTTCACAGCCCTTGGCAAAAGCAGCAGTTGTTTCTCAGAGCTGTCTCAGTATTGCCAGTGCACAGCTGTAAAACTTAAAAATTACTTACCTAATATACTGAAATAAGTCTTTCCAGACATTGTAGACTAAAGTGTGACCTGTTCAACATAGTGATCCAGTTAGAGGTTTGCTCCACTCCATCAGACATCAAAACAACCAAAATGTAGAACTTTGTTTTATATGAACCTAATAGCACAATACCTAAATTGGGTATTTTAAAGCCAAGTTTTATGTAAATAATCTTGCAGAGGTACATTATTCCTATTAGCATAATAAGGTAATGGTTAATAACTTCCATGAAAGCATCCTTGCAATCTTTAAAAATATATGTCCAAGTTAAAAATCGTTTCAAACCTAAGTTTAGCCAAACTCCTGGACAGTTTGTGTTTCTTTAGCTGGTTAGTAGGTAACTGAGGGCAATTAGTGAATACATTCATGCATGTTTTTTACATGAGTTAGTGATACTGAGACCTGTAATCCACTGCATGGAATTAAGGATTGTTCCCATGGACATTTGACTGTTATGCACAGTATGTATCTATCTACTTTATGCATGAGTTGTCTGCACATGAAAACTCGGAACTAAATGGAATAAATCCTCTAAATCTCTCACTAACAACACCAATGGAAGATGCATCAAAACCCAAAGGTGATTTGTGGCACAACCTCATGGGAATTGTGCCTTTTGCTCTCTGCAGCTGATTCAGGATGAGATAAAGCGGCTGCTGAGGTTCCAGAGCAGCACCTGGGGCGCCGGCGGGGGCCGGGCTTTGCCTGCCCGGCTCCCGGACACTTTGCCATCACTTGGGAGTCCGATGGGGATGAGCTCGGAGGTTTTTGAGGAGCGGGAGTGCTTTGTGAAGCAGCTGAGATGCAATGAGGGGGAAATCCAGGCCGCGGCCTCCGCCGTGCCCCCGGCAGGGCTGGGCAGCGCCGCGTCCATGAACAGCGGCTACGGAAGCCTCTCCAGCCCCGAGCTGAACCCCGCCAAGGGCAGCCGGGGCAGGGACACTCAGTGCACCGGGAAACCTCCCCAGGGACACGGCCGGGGGGCAGGGCTGCACACCCAGCCACCTGCAGCCGCTGCTCCACCGCAAAGAGAACTTCTGCAAAAACAACCAGAGGAAAACTGGCCATCGGGAAGGAGCGATGTTTTGGTTTTTCCTGATGGATGTGAGCGCAAAGTTGGTGAAGATCAATGCGGGAAAAAAGCCAGGTAAGTGATAAACTTTGCAAATATGTTAATTTATTGTAGGCAGTCCCCATTCAGTAAAAGCTGGGAACATGTATGAATTGAATGGAACTTCCTGATGCTCTGCTGCTTGATAGATAAATATATTTGTTTAGTCTGATGCTTGTGCATGATGATGCAGATTTGTATCTGCAGTGTTTGGCTGTTGTAGGTAGACTGAGAGAAATACCTTAAGGCATATGTGTGTGTTTCTTACCATCCAGTAAACCTCTAACATCATGGGCACAAAAGTTGAAACAAAACCAACCAAAAAGAGCAACTGCAGATGAAGTATGTGTGAATTCTATGCAAGAAAATGAGAAAGCGAAGAAATTACCACTTGAGAATGTAAGTTTCTTTTTATTTCATTACGTTTTCCTAATGTTATTCTTGTAACTGGTATTTTGTCAGAGGTACAGCATGTTCTCATTCAGCCTCTACTTTCATATTTAACTTTCAGCATTTGAGCTCCCATTCATATATTTAAAGTTCATGTGGGCAAAGTTTACTTCTTGGATTATTCCATATTTAGGCACATAGCTATTTTGGCTTCTTTTATTCATTGCCTGATTTTTGTCTGAACACCTCCCTAAATGGCACATGTTGTTTCCATGTAGAGATAATTGCTACATTCTCATTTAAAGCTTCAGGTCATGGTAATTTATTGTGCCCTGTAATTTTTGAAGGATCTTTGATTTCAGCTGGTGATGCCTCTTTTGGCACACAGAATTCTTTGTGTGTTAAAGGATTAACCACTTGGCTCAGGACAAAAACACAGCCACATATCTTAGAAAATACCAGTTTCATTATGTGGCTTAGTTTAGTTCCCCTTTTGACTGCAAATATCCTCAATATAAATTCTGTAGGTTTGGATCTTGCTGTATAATTGTATTTTATCTCTTTGCTTAAAAAGACTAATAACATTAACATGCAGTTTTTAAAAATTATACCCTTGATTTTTTTCCCTTGCCTTGTGATTTTCCTTCTAAATTTGTTTTTCCATTGTAATTTTAGACAAACCTTACTGATGCTGCTTTGCCACCCTACACTTTTTACCTCAATCAACCCAAGGAAAGTCCAAATTCTGTAGTGTCTGAAGCTTCAGGTATTGTTAATTTTTTGTACTTTAATTTCCTTTCTTTTGAATTCTCATTTTTTAAAACTCTTACTGGAATGCATCTGCAATAACTTCAGGGAGGTGAGGAGGATTTAAGCACTGATAAGCTTTGCTGTAGCATTAATTCTGCTTTTCTTGCTCCTGTTTTCCAACTGATGGCAGCTCCTGTGTGTCACTGCTGGCAGATATAGGACATGCAGCAGTTGGGTTTTTTTTCCAAATTTCTCAGCATTTCAAAGCTGAACCTTGTGTTTAAAACTGTTTCATAATGGAATTACTGCTAAAATCATGGTAGGGTATCAAAGATCTTTCAAATATTAGTGTCAGTGGTGTGGTAATTACAGGAGTTCATGGTAATAGAGGCAGGATTCCTGTAAGCCAAGGGCAGGATTCAGTAACTGAATGGACAAGAACAAAATAATGCAGTGTGTGATGTGGTGATTCTTTAATTTTGAGGAGAGGGTTGCTTTTTTGTGTTTTGGTAAGATTTGTCTTTGTTGTTTTGGGGGTGTATGAAGGGTGGGCATTGGTGGTTTTTCATGGGTTTGGAGGTTGTGGGGTTTTTTTTGTTTTTTTTTTAATGAAAGCCAAACAACTAATTTACATATTTTGATTGTAACAGGGTGGATTCATTTCAGTAACAAACAGGGGCACAGAGATGCAGCCCTGCAAACTGTGTATAATTATTGCTTCTTCACAAGCCACTGAGAGAGGGACACATATAAGAAATTGCAGTGGGATTGAGACTGTGCCTGTTCCTCTTGTGCCATCCCTCTTAGTCCTGGTAGTTTCTTTTTGCATGCTACAGAGTGCTGCACAAACTGAAGAGTTTGTAGTATCAAGTGGCTGCCTGGGATTATTCCTTGGGTGGTACCAGTTTTAAGTGCTGTATTGGAATCATTAGAAATACAAGTTTGTGGTAAATGAGGATTTGAACACCAAATCTGTGTGTTTTAACTGATTTATAGCTTTTGTTGCTGGTGCTGTGTGATGTGACACTGATTGTGTTGCCTGTGCTTTGCATTGAGATTTTTGTAACTCCTGGCCTGGTAACAAATACTTTAATAAGATCCCAAAGCAGTAGATGCAAATAACTAATGCAGCATTCTTGTTACTGACATAATAACATTTTACTAATGGAGTTTGGATTCCTGTTCTACAGCTGTGAGCTTGAAATCTGTAATTTTAATTTTCTTCTGATATTTTTTCTTGTCAGGACTTTCATACTGGAAGTTAGATGAAAAGGAGATGTATCACACTTTACCAGAGAATTTCAGAAGTGAGTTTGCTGATGTTTTCTCCACAAAAGTATCACCAGATCAGGTAAACTTTGTATCTGTTTAAAAGTTGTCATGTAGTTGCTTGTCATCTTTGCTTTTTGCCTGTGATGGAAAGAAGCAGCCCTCCAGAAGTAACATTCTCTGTGAGAACTCTTTTGTTATCTCAGTCTCTCATATCCTGGTTTTGCATTATTCCTGTACCCCACTAACCTCACTTGGAATTTACTGACCTTCTTTTGTCACTCAGAAGAGACTGTGTATAGATGGAAAGTGACTAATATGTGAAAGGTGTGTGTGCTGTGTTAAAGACCCTTTTTTAAGCTGAATAAAGCTGCTTGTTCTGAACTGCTTTATTAGCTACACCCACCCCAGAACTTGCTTTTCTGTATTGGGGGTGGAGGATTGTGTTCAGAAAAAGTAATGTAGCAATTTTGCCTGTTGAAGTTGTCTTCTGCTGATGAAAGGAAGTTGTCATCACTGAAGGATATTTATCATAAAAGACAAAGGGAAAACAAGCAGATGCCAGACCAGAGTTTTTTGCCTTCTTCCCAGTCAAGTCACCCACCAGAGGTAACGCTGATTTCTTTACTTCACATCTCAGTTGAGGATATGTTGGGAGACAGGCTGGTTGGCATGGATTGGCCCCTGCTGCCACCTCCAGTGTTAAACTGGAACAGCAATTTGAGCAGCCGAGGGATGGAGCAGCTCGGGAAAGGATCCAGCCTGACAGAAGCTCTAGGAACAGCCTGAGCACAGAAGCACCACACAACCTTGAGGATGCTGCAGGGACAGATCTGCTGCTGCTGAGGCTGCAGCTGCTGAACTGCACGTGGAACTGCAGTGGCAGGAGCAGGCTTTGCTTAGTGCTTCCCACAAGACAAGTTCATTCCACCCATGAAACATAACAGGCACAGGTTGTGGAGATGATTCTTTATCATATCTATTTTTTAATGCAGCTCTCAGTCCTGTACATAACCCAGCAATGATGGCTACTGTGTGACTGTATTGCTTAGATAATTCATGAAGTGCTTTTGTAACCTTGCAAAGTTATTGTTTCAACACACAAACAGACATCATAATCCTTCAGTTTTCTAAAAACTTCTTGCTTTTTTAGTTTGCTTTTCTAGAAAGCTACAGATGTTGGATATGTCCTTTATTAATGGAAACTTAGAAACTGAAGTTGCAATTGTTGGGAATGTGCATTTTTATTGGAGTGTTACAGGTGCCTTCATTTTAATTGTCACTACCAAATGATTGTAATAATATTCAGTATAATGCCTGCATTATGTGATATGGTTTAATTATATCTTCAGATAACTTTTGTTCTTGTAAGTGGAGTTAAATCACAGATTTTTTAGCATTGTAACTTATTTCCTAGATCTTGACATTGGACCCAACCCTGCATATGAAACCAGGCCAGCAGAACCAGGGACGCTGTTTTTTCAATATTCCTGAAGACACTACTCCCTTTTCTCCAGACTCTATGGCAGAGCCAGGATTTCCAAGTCATTGTGACACAGACTCTTTTTCACAGACAAGTAATTCATCTCAGTTAGATGATTCTCCAAACCACCCTGCCAGCAGCAGAGCTGTGTGCTTGGACCTGTGGAGAAATCACCCATTCCAAAGTGCAAACAGGACCAGCTCTCCCTTGCCAGTGGCTTACAGGGATGGTGACAATGACAATTCTGTCAACACTGAGGAGGAAGAAACACTGACTCTAACTCCATCTTCTGTTACTCAGTGTGCTGACAGTAGTCTGCCAGATTACAGTCTTTCAGTGGCATCTGTTGAAGATCCTGTGGTAATGTCAAAGTAAGTAAACTTTTCTTATTTAAAAGTCATAGAGTTGGTACTTTCATGAAAGAAATGAAACAATAGTGGTAAACCAAACAAAATATGTGAGTTCTGTTTGCTCATTTCTCTTTATATGTAAAAATAAAAACACATCCTTCCTTCATAAGCTGTGTGAGGGAGTTCGTGTAGGCAGAGAATTTCAGAATTCTGGGGTGGGTTATGTTTTCTTCTTTAGAATCAAATGCTGGGAGAAGCACTGAATTACTGAGGAAAAATAAATATGCTCCATTCACCATTGAAGCTCTCATGATTTGCATATGGACAAGCAGACAAGGCATATATTCCATGTGTGAGGGCTTGTTAAAAAATAAAGCTTTGTGTTGTGTTTGTATCTATTATTTGTATATCATAATCATAATATCTATTGCTATTAATGTGAGGTCTTCTCTGCCTTAGATGACAAAGCTTTCTTTGCTTTAGCTGGAATGCAAATAGAGTTTTGTAAGAGACATTTATATGCTGAGTTCATTATGTGCAAATGAATCCAGCAGTGCCTGGTCAAGTGGATGGCTGGAATTTTTTTTTTATTCTTATATTGAAAATAGGATTAGGCAGAACCTGAGGGAAAAACACGCTCGACACATCGCTGATCTACGAGCTTACTATGACTCTGAGATACAGAGCTTGAAACAGCAGCTGGAGTCAAGCCATAGAACTGCTTCCTCTGAGGACTTGAAGAAAATCAATCAAAGTCTTGCTGACAGGTACTGTGTGTCCTTACTTCTTGTCTTTCTCTTTACATGGCGTTCTGTACATTTTCAAACCTGAATATCCTGATTTAGAATAGCTTGAAAGGTTTGTCTCTCTTCAATTCTGAAGGTTTCATGTATCTATGATACTAATATTTCCTTTTAAATACTAATTTTGCATTATTTAAAGCAGTTGTTTAAGTTTTGGCTGCCCCATCCCTGGTTAAGACCATGTTGGATGGGGCCCTGAGCAACCTCATTTAGTGGAAGGTGTCCCTGCCCCTGGCAGAGGGGTTGGAACTGGATGAGCTTTAAGGTCACTTCCAATGCAGACTATTCCACGATTCTGTGAAGATCACTTTAACACTATTTTTAGGCAGCAAATATGATATTTGGGCCAGAGTTCTTGTTTGACCTGATTGTTGCTGGAGCCAGTACAAGCTTTCCTCAGGAATGGCTGGCAGGCAGGGGTGTTCCTAAACAATTTGTAGTGGAATGATGTGTGTTGGAAGTTACTGCTGTCCTGTCATGCTGATGAACATCATCCTTCTGTACCTTTCACGTCAGAACTGCAGATGACACAGGACCAGACTTGAATTCATTGGTGACTTTATACTGGAGCCTGTGTGCCCCCCCCAGCTGTGTATTCCGTTCCCTACAGCTTGAATGTTTGCTGTGTAGAGAATATTGATGTGATTTCTGTATAATTATTGCCATTCAAAACACATATTGCAAATTTAGACAGCTGAAATACTTCACAAAACTGGTGTGTTCCCAGTTTGCTGCTCAGCCCCTGTGGGCACCACAGCCTTTCTGAGCAGAGACACTGGGTGCTCACTGCAGTGGCTGAAGATCATGGGAGGTCACAGGCTGGGCACCAGAATTCCTGGGGATGCTTGAGCAAGAAAAAAAAGGCTATAAAATGTAGATTTATTGTTTGAAATTTTCGAGAGATGTGCATAATCTGTATGTTCTAAATAGGTGTGACCAGTTAGATGCAGCTCTGAGTGAAGCAAGTGCTCGCATAAAAGCCCTTGAAAATAAGAATAATCTGCTAGAAAAGCAAGTGGTAAGTGTCTGTTCTTAAATCCAGCTGCTCTTTAAGGAAAAGGGTAAGAGAATGAACTTGTCCATTTTTGAGCTGCTCTGTGTTTCCATACTTTTTTCTTTCTATTTTTAACCTTTAAACCTTTCCCTTAATACATGACATCTGCCAACTTGTTACACCAGTGACTTTCCTACCTGAGTTTCCTAGGACTCCCTACTTGAATCATCATCACTTTTGCTCATGAACTTTTTTCCAGGTTAGCAGGGATCATACAAAGTCTAAGAATGAAATATTGTGACATGTTTATCATGTTTCTCTTTAAATTTTCTTAATTTATTTATTTTGTTTTAATTATTTTCTTCCTAGATCTGTGATAAAAGAAATCTCACCTATGCTGGGGCAAAAATAGTCTCTCTGGGTATATTTACACAGTCTGGCTAGGCCAGACCCATTTTCTTGTGCATAAATAAATGCATAGCTGCATTTATTAGTTAAATAATTGGGCACTTCGCTGTGAAAGTTAGACATCTGCAGAGAGTAATTCCACCTTCTTTAGACATTTTTCTATGCTGAGAAGTAAGTCAATCAGATAGATTAGAGGCCTCACCTCTAGATATTAAAATCCTATGAAATAAATACATATTTGGTGGTTTTAATGTTCATTTTCTTTCTTTATAAGTCACAGAAAGGAGAAAAAAAACCTTGTTGTGTTCATGTCCAGGTGTACCCTTGTTTTATACCTGGGTGATTTTAGATCATGCTTTGCACTGAAATAGCTAATCTATAATAGTAGATATCTAGATAATAGCTAATCTGCCAAGGAAACATTGCAGAGAGTGTTTTCTGTCCTCCAGGCAGATTGGAGAGAGCGTTTCTGTGCCATCAGCAACAGCTCCAAGGCGCTGCAGGAGCGCGTGGAGGAGATGCGCGCCGCCCACAAGGAGAAGGACAACACCCTCAGCCGCCTGAGGTCCAGGCTCAAGGAGCTGGAGGAGGCTTTTGAGAAGGCTTACAAGTTATCTGACAATAAAAACACCAGGCTAAAGGAAGAAAACAAAATGTTTCAAAATGTGAGTAAGAAGATGGATGTTGGCGTTGGCAGTGGCACAACAGCGAGGCCCGGGTGGGGAAGGTGCTCAGAGTTTACCACTGGAAAAATGCACAACTCAGAAAACAGGAATTATTCAGCTGTCTCCTTACCAGGCTGAGTGTTGGGGGACACTATGGACATAAGAGATATTTAAAAACAGTTGTTTAAGGCAGCAGGTGTGTACTTAATGTGATAGCCCCTGCAATAGTTTGTCTCAGGAATTTTATTACTCTAAGTGCTCTTGGTTAATTTGATTTTTGAAGATATTACATGAAATTATTCTTTTCCCCTCTTAAGTTTGTTGGAAATGGACTAAACTTCTCATACTCATCACAATTTGCTAAAACTGCTCATTGTGTATGATTTTAGACTGAATCAAAGAAATTGTTCCTCTGATTCTTTGGGAAGATCTCCATGGAATGTTTAAATGGATTGGCAGAATGGGTATTAGCTGGAAAAGCTGCATCATGCTTTAACTTCTCTTTTACAATTGAAATTTCAAAATACAAAGTAATTTTTAAAGTCACTGAGGAATTTTACTGCTTCATTCGTTCAGTTTCTTTAGAGACAAATAATTTGAAAATTAGAAATACATTCTGTAAGTAACTCTGTCTCCTCTCGTCCTGTCTATAACTTTTTGTTCCAATTAGAAGATAAAAACTTACAAAATGTACTTTAATAGTATTTGTTATCCCCTGTAGTGCTCCTGCATGTGTTAGACAAGCAGTTGAGATGATTTTACAGCAGTCAACAAAACTGTTAATTGTCTGTGGTCTCAGTGTGGGTTTGTGTGTTCTTTTGTTTTGTTTTAGCTTCTGGGAGAATACGAGTCCCTTGGAAAAGAACATGAAAGAGTAAAGGTAGGCACACACTGGTTAATTGAAAAAACAAACATGCAAACTGTGTGATAATGTGCCTTAGAATTACCTGACTTATTTTGAAAAAGCTCAGACAGAAAGATCCATATTTATCTTTATTGATAACTTCCTACTACAACTTCAGAGTCCTGGAGGAAAAAGGAAGGAAATTGGAATTTATTATTTTCATTTCACAGACAGCAAAAATACTGCAAAGTCAAAGCCAAAGAAATTTAATGAACCCTTTGAAATGGGAAGATATATTTAATGCATTGTTTTCAAGACTGATATGGAGTTACTTGTTTTCTTTTTCAATGCACTTCTGTAGTTTCTGAGCTTTTAACTTTTTTTTGTTCCCTTGTAGGATACATTAAATACAACTGAAAACAAATTGCTTGATGCAAACACAGAGATTTCTGATTTGAAAAGGTAACTGAAAATTATTACTGTGTTAACAATATGAAATACAAACTATGGCCTAAACATCCACAGTAGGAGAGCTGTAGATCTTGCAAGTTTAATTACATTTTATGAAGCATTTCATGTTGCTTTATGTTACTTGTACAAACTAAAAATCTCATTAATTTAGGATATGCTTTTTTTTCTACTTCTTCTGCTTCCACAGCAGAATCTCCTGGTCCTGTCTTTCTGGCCAGATGACCTGATTTTTGTAACTTCAAATTCAAATACATATTTATATCCATGTGCAGATAGACAGAGATACACAGATAGAAATGTGGCACTTGCTCTTGTTCTCCTGCTTCTTCCAGGATATCTGAATAAAAATGAGTAAACTCTTAGGAAACATGATGTATCTTTTGTGCCATTTAAATAATCTCATAATGCATCTTTTTTAAGGACAATTTTAAAACTCGAAGCTCAGCTCAAGCAGGTGGAACACGAAAATGCACTGAAACTTCGCCACATTACAGAAAATCGTTTCAGAACCTCTTGTGCCAAGTAAGTGAATGTTCAAACATGAAAACAGGTCATGGTTTTGGAATACTTTTTAACATGTTTTGGCTAAAAATGGATTAAGATGAGGTCAGTCTGCAGGCTAAACTGCATTAAAAACGTGAGGTAATCCGGAGACTTCACATGCCAAGAAATTATTAAACCCAAAGAAATACTTTGGCTGATACATCTCTGACTTGGCAGACTGTCCCTTCTCTTCCCAAATGGGTTTTGGGTAGGTCTCAATTGCTCAGCTGAAAGGGATTCCTGTGCTTCACAAAGATCTGGGGAATTCAGTCTAAAGTCCCATTAGACTCTGGAGGTTTTCTCTGTGTGTCATTGATTTGAAAGGCTCATTCCTGCCTGTTATGGTTCCTGAGAGTAGACTGCAAGTTCACTTAGAATGAACACTCTGGTTTGAATTGGGAATTTATGTTAAAGAAATTAAAGTTGGTCTGTGTTCTGGTTTTGTTTGTTTGGGTGTTTTTATGTTTTAAAGACCTGAAAAGCTTTGTTCCACTTTGGTTTTTATTACTTAGTTATGGCTTGTTAAGTCTCTCCTAGTTCAGCCCTGATGCTGTGAAGCCCAAAATGATAATTAATTTGATTTGTGGATGTCCATTTGGATGTATTCCACAGCAGTATTTTGGGGTGATTTGACTTTTGATGATTGTGATGATGCAAGTAATTTATGCATTAATATATTAGAGGGACAGATTTCTGTTGAGAGCTCTTTCAATATTTATGAACCAGATCTCTCAACAGTGAACAGAAAAAAGGAGGACCTGGACATGGCAGGCCATGTTCATCAGGGAGGGGATAAAAGAGCCAATGTGGATTTAGAAGTTAATCTGTCCCTAACTGATCTCAGAGGCTCAAGGAAAGCCTCATTCCAATTGAATGCCCAGCAGGATAGAATTACAGAATAGTGCTTATAGTTCATAGCTTGTGTAAACAAGACCCTTTTTTCCTAATTATCTGCTTTCCTGCATATAAAAATCACATTTTTCTTCTGATACTTCAATATAATAATAAACTAATTGATGCTGATTAGTTAATATTTATCACTCTCAGGTCATCAACAGTGATTTTTTCTTGTTTTTTTGGGGCTTTTTAAATTTTTCTAATAATTGGTGTCCAAAGGAAAGCTGGGATCAGATGCTCTGAACTACTGCAGTAATCTCCACCAAATGTTTTCATTTAATTAGTTGAGATCTACTTGCAACCCAAACCTCAGTCTGAGTAAGCAGCATTAAATTACAGCAAGATCTTTGTGGAGCTCTGCATTCTGAGCATATTGTGTAGTTTAGACTGAAACCTCAACATATGACTTTTTTTCCAAATATTTTCTTTTTACTTTACAAACATGCTTTAAAAAGCAGATATTTTCCCCACCGTTTATTGTATGTTTGTTTCTGTTTACTAGAATAAATCATAGGTTTTTCTTAAAAAACAAAACAAAACCAGAAAAACCTCCAAAGCCTTTCGTAATTTTAAGCTTTTTATTCCCACAGCAAGTTGGGAACTCCTGATGTCAGCAGGAGGAAGTGGTTGATACCAGGAGCTGAATATTCCATCTTCACTGGGCAGCCTTTGGAGGGCCAGGAAAGCCCCAAAGATAACAGGTTAGAAGAAACCTATATTCCTTCTAGGTGAGTTGGTTTCCTTCAGTCTCCACCATGATGGAACACTTCTAAAAATAATAAAGTGGAACACTTATAAGAATTTTATTCAGAATTGACTGGATCCACTTTTCTAGATTTTGTACCTGAGTTTTAAAAAAATTTGTCAGTGCTGTAGGTGCTATAGAATTCCTTAAAACAAAACACCTTCTTCCTTCCCTCAGCTGCTCTGACACAAAGAGCAGCAGCCTTCAGCACCTCCCCTGAAGGAGCAGAAATGCTGCTCTGCCTCTTGTGCTGCTGTTTCTGCTCTCCCTGTTTGTGTCCAGACCTGCTCTGGCTTTGGGCATCGTGTGCTCTGCTGTGCTGAGTGTGAGCTCTAGCACTTCAGCTTTGCACCAGTGGGAGGCTGCAGGTGTAATTTAGGGTGTAATTCAGGAGTTTGCCTTCTTACTCAAAAGTTTCTAAAGCCTCTGTCAGGACATAGTTAAGAACAGGTTGAGTCACCAAATTTAACTCACATTGTTCAACTTTAGATTCTTGAATTGACTGTAGCACAACCCTCTGAGGTTCTTGGCTGAAATTAAAAGCATCCTTACTGAAAATCTCAAACTAAATTTCTCCAGGATTTTGTTTATTCAGCTTGTGTTTGGATATATGAAATAAAATAAAACACTTGATCTTCTTTTTTTCCTTCCACCACCTCACATTCTTTAAGGTACCATTCTCCTCCTGAAAAAGACTCCTCACAAGAAGATTCTTCAACAAACACAATAGAAAAGAAAGAAAATGAGATGTCAGAAGCACCAATTATAAAAGCCTTTAAAGAACTTGAAGAAGGAAAAGTATTTAAAGATTGGGGTACACAGACAGAAAAAGAAGATGCACCAGCTAGTAACTCCTACTTTTATATTCCTGAATGTGTCTCTACTGGCTTTTCTTTGTTTGCATGTCTTTTGGGTCTGGTATTCTCAGCATTCAAGTCAATCAGGCTTCAGGGATGGGATAAAAACAGTCTTTGCATGCAAACTTGTGGAGTTCTCCTACGAAAATTCAAAATGAGATAGCTAAGTGACTTGTTTAGAATAGGGGGAAGGCAAAGGTTGCTGTTAGGTCTCAAGCTGGAGACTAGTTAATGTCCTCTTTTCTAAGAATATCTCAGTATTTATAAACAGTTAATGGAGTCCTAACAAAGCTCTGGCTGGCTGTACATCCATTTTAGTTTCCATGGTGTTTTATGGGAATGGTATTAAGGAAGTGTGTACTGTGGGACTGCACTGAGCTGTTGTAACAACACTGATTTAGAGAAAACATTGAGCCTTTCTTAAATGCTTGTATTCTTGACCTCAGGCAGGTTACTGCAACCTTCTTTCCCAAAAGATGCTTTTGTCCTGATTTCCACTGTTTCTCCATTAAACAGTGTTATTCAGCATCATTTCTGCCCCCACACTGCAAAGATCCTTTTACAGAAGTTAAAATCTGTAAAGTTAAACTCTGATCCACAAGTAGGAAGAGAGACTTGAGCAAAACAGCACAAATACATTGATGTGAGGGAGCCTAAGTGGAGTAAAAGGAGAATATTTGTCAGTTCTTGTATTGAAAGAGACTGATAAAAGTAACAACTTTCTTTTCTTTTCATTAGAAACATCAGCTCGACGTCAGACTGTTGGGTTTGTTGAAACTTCCTTGGTTGCAAACCGATCTCCAGAGAAGGGGAAAGAGCAGCACAGACCCAAACGGTTCAGCTCCCCCTCTGGCCAGAGGTCATCGTCCCTTCCTCCAGCAAACAGGAAATCAAACACTCCCAGTCAGTGCTTTTGCTCAACTTTGCTTTGTTTTACTCAAAAAGTAGACTTAAATCATGAAAGGCTGCTCTAGAAGAAGGGAAAATAGAGACAGGATTTCTGCCTTGTTCTGACAGTCTGAAAAAAACATGTCTATAATCACAGATTATATGAGGGTTCTAAGTTTATTTTCTTTTTTCCATGTTGTGATGCACTTTTCATCTAATTTAGATAAACATGTAGACAGCTTTGAAGAGCATTCTTTTAAGCTGTAAGCACATAAGTGGGAGGTACTGCACTGGGAAGTTTAAGGTAGATAAACATACTTTGTCTTTTGCAGCAAGAAGAGAGATAATGTTGGCACCAGTGTCTGTGACATACAGCCCAAAACGATCTCCAAAAGAAAACCTCTCTCCTGGATTCAGCCATTTGCTTAGCAGAAATGAAAACACAGTGACAAGGTACAACCCTGGTGAATGCAGTTGTGCTCTGATCATTATTAGAGCAGCAGGATGTTTATACAGGCTTAATGCTGCTGCTTCTTGTTCATTAAATGTCCTGGAAAATGAGTCATGAAGATTTCTGAATCTAAAGCTTAGTTTTACTTTTTAAAATCTGGCAAGGAAAATCTAGAATGATTGAAAGGGAATTACAAGACTTGCAGTGCCTGTGGAATATAAATTGTTTTCTGTAAATTTTTTTTTTTTCAACCAAAAGGTGAAAAAGTAGAAAATAATGTATTGCTTAATACCTGATTTCTAACAAGTAATTTCTGTGTGCTTCCTGCTCTGTAGATTTGATATACTTCTAGATGACCTGGAAACTGGTTCTGCATCTACTTTACAGCACAATAATCCAAGGAAAAAGCTCCAGTTTCACTCACTAGAGGATGTAGAAGGTAATCTGTCCAAGTGGAGGGAAACTGTTCTTTATTTTGTACCACAATTCTTTCCACAGTGGTAGCAGCTGCTTAACTAGAAAGCTGACTCTTTACTCTGTGAAGTCCAACTTTTAAAAATCCTCTAAATCTTGTCTTATTCCTGTAGACAGAGAAATACTGTTTATACAATAGTTTATTTTTATGTATACATGTGTGTGCACAAGCACAAAGGAGCAAGAAAAATAATTAAATTGAGAAAGAAGGGCAGTGTATTTCCCTGTGCTTAACTCAGTTACACAATGCATATCTTAGTGGGGTCTGTATTAAGATGTACATCCTGAGTCATTCTAATAAAATCCTATTGCTAAACATTGTATTACAGATAGCAAAGAGTAACTGTGATAAAACCAGTTGTTTCAGATTTTTTAAATGATTGATCTTTTCTCACTTTTGTAATCCTTGTCACAATGTTCTGCTTTTGTTTTTTTAATTATGCACTTATTTAGACTGGTGTTTGCGTGACAACTAGTCAGCCTGGTGATATTTAGAAGTGTACCAGTAAAAGCAATTCCTAATTAGTACAATAAAGGAATCTGTTAAACAAAAAATATGCTGTTTTACAAAGATCACTGGAAAGATGACCCCTACAAATGTTTTGCATTCTTTGGGGAAGCTGTTTAAGGCAAGAGACTGAGGCTTTGCTCATCCCTCTCCTCAGTTCTTGCACTGCCAAGATCACACTGCTTGTGCCGTTACTAGTTCCTTTTTCTGTCCTGTGTAACAATTTCCCAGATAATTACAAAACAAATAAGGAGAGCCCTGTTTTGTTGATAGGAAGGCAGCAATCAGGTGTCAGACAGGGCTCTTGTGCAGAATCTGTCAGCAGTGGAATGAAGAAAGCAGCAGCTTGGGACGAGAGGAGCCAAAGATACGAGGCAGTGCAATCACCTTGTGAGGAAGACTTCAAATACACAGCAAGGATTACCACTCTGGCTGAAACAGAGAGGCTTTTTGATGAGCTGACTCAAGAAAAGCAACAGGCAAGGATTATTTTTGTTTTCAAGTTGTGACAAATTGTAATTGTTGTATGAGAGGTGAGGCATGGAGCTGTATATCCATGCAATGCACGGCTGAAATCCATGCATGATTTTAGTGTCACATCAGGAATGTGCCATTATCCTTCCCTGCTCTACTTCCAGTCCTTCTCTGTCCCTAAATTCATTAAAGGAGAGTCACTGTAACACAAACACAGTGTCAGTGGGGGTTGGCACAGTATTATGGTGTTGAAGAACAAAGCCCTGCATGTATCTGTAATTCATACACCTCCCCTACATGTATGTGGAATTCATACACCTCCCCTCTCTTTCTGTAAGAGGAATTAGAAAGGCTCATATTGGCTCTTGAAACTAATTTACAGCTGAAGTGTTTTCTCTTATTAGATTGAGGCTGCACTGAGCCGAATCCCTTGTTCTGGTGGAAGAATGACCTTGCAAGCAAGACTAAATCAGGTGAAAAAGCTTCTGTGTATTACTGCTCTCTTAAATTGTTCTTCCACAATTTGAGAATACACAGTGTAGAGGGAAGTTCCTCTGAGTAGTGTGATTACTGTGGGAATTTTTATGTTGTTTTTGGGTTTTATGTTATTGTTCCTATCTTCTATTTTCTGTACAGGGGATGCGTTTTGCCAGATTACTGGAAGAATAGGCTGTTCTTGTGCTAACACTGAGAGGTAGATAAAGGCAATGCATTACCAAAATGTAGTGACTGAAATAGATCCCTGAAGCTGCAGAGAGGATGTTGTGATGTAGGAGAAATTGCAAAGTTTAGTTCTTGTATGGTTGGTTTTTGTCTCCTTGAAAGTAAAAAGAAGAAAGTAAGAAGGTAAAAATAAGTAGTTTGGGTGGAATAGAGGGAAGTGCTTTCTGTGGAAAACTCTGCAGACTCTTTTAATAAAAACAAGTGTCTCAAAAGTTGTCTTTTAGGGCTCTCTGCAAAGCCTTGAACTTTAGCATTTCCTAATTTGTAATCCCAAGCCACGTTATAAATTTGTCAATTTGAAACTAAAAGTGCATTCCTTTAAATCAAGACTGCCACTCACTACAGTGATCAGCTGTTTCTTAGATATGTCTGCCTAATTACCAGCCTGACCCAATTCTTGTCAAGTTTATCTCATGGACTTTCATAAGTCACATCATAAAAAGGCCAACAAGTACAAACACATACATAAAAATAATATGACAGGTTTGTAGGTCTGGCTCAAGTTTTTGAGTGAGAACAGAATGCTCCTAATGCCTCAAAAAGGATACCAGGACTATAGGAATGATAGCAGTTTCTTAATTTTAGAAGGATCATTGGATTTTATGATATACTATTAATGCTTTTTCCCCCTTTCTTTAACTGTTCCTTTTAGGAAGCCCTGGAAGATCGTTTGGAAAGGATTAACAGAGATTTGGGGTTGATAAGAATGACTCTGAAAAGATTTCACGTTCTACGAACCTCTGCCAATCTCTGACAGTTCTCTCTTGACTGCAAATATACTTTTTTTTTTTGCACTAATATGTAATGATGCACTCAGTGAATGCAAATTGTTTTGTATTTTTATAAACCCTGAAAAAAGTAGTTTTGCAGCCATGTTACCCTTTACAAACAGCAATATTTTGTACTTCAAACAGCCACCTCTATTTTAAACATATTTTTGTTACACTTGAGAAATCAATGTTTATCCTGTATTGTAATATTTTTAGAAAAATTATTTTTAAATAGTGATATTCAATTTATAATAAGAAACTCAAAGGCAGCTTGTTTTCAGAAAATGGTAGTGTTACCCTTTTGCACTTGGTTTTCCTCCACCATTTTATAAATATTTATGGTGTGATGTAAATACTAGCCAAAAGGAGATTTTGAACTTTAATACAAAAAGCAACAAGAGTTACCTGTGTTAAAGAGAACTGCTGTTCTATGGTAAATCCTTTTAATTTAAACCTTTAACATGGGTGTTTTTCATTGTGACAGAACTGTGAGCAATACTTTCACTATGGCTGGCTGGCTGTGGTAGGAAAACCCTGCTGTGATTTGTCTGATGTCTCCCAGCAGTCACAGTGAGGAGTGTTTGGATTCTGTGAGGAGCAGGATTCACCTGACAGCAGCCTCCCTGTCTCCCAGTGAACAACTCGACTCCAGCTGACACTCCAGGACTGGAACTCCTCACCTGAAGTTACTGGTGTCATGTGCCAGACTGGGTTTTGTGCTCTGTCCATGTACATTTCATGTGTTTGTGAACATAATTGACTTTTTCATGGTGAAAAATACATATTTGTCAGTTGACATGTTGTTGCATTACTGTCCAACATTGATATTTGGTTTGTATTTTAATATTAAATAAATGTTTAATTAGATTCTTTCCTCCTGCCCAAGTACAATAATAGGCTCTGGGATATTACATCACTGATAATGTAGGTTTTAATCATATTGTGTGTTTCAAATTCTGTCCTTGTTCAAGATGTTTAGCCACCAATGATGTGATTATAGGGCCAGAATAACTGTCATAAAGGAAGCTTGAGAAGGTCTGATTCTAAAATTAGAGTGCTGTGTTTAAGATATTTGATCAAGAACTCTCCTACCCATGCACAGTCTTCTCAAAAATATTGTGATTTTGCAACCCCTTCTGCCCTGTGGGTACTTCCAGTACAAGAAAGAACTGGGGAGAAGGCAAGGATGGTAGTTATTCATTTTCCCCTTTATTTACTCTAAAATGCAGAAATTGGGTCTGAGTGCTCATAGAAGACTTGCTCCAATGTATTTCCCATCTCCACCAAGAGATGTACAATTTTGATGGCATTCCATGTTCTCACTGGTAATTTTTATTTAGAAGGGGTGGAGGAAGGGAAAAAGAATCTTGACTTCCCACCTTAGCTCTGTTCAGCTGCAGTTTTCCCACCATTTTGTTATTAACAGGTACATTTTTAAAGTATTCTTCAGAAATTTCAGTCAGCCAGCGGGATTTTTCCAAGGAATCCATCACAGGAAAATTTCATGAGTCCCATAATGGTCTTGTTTTCTTTCATCACTGCTACAGCAAAACCAAAGCATTTTCCTGACAGACATGAGAGGCAAGTAGGTAAATCAGCTCAGCTCTTTCACTGCCTCTCCTCCTAACCTCCCTTCATCTCCACTCCATTCTTTCCAGCACTATTCATATTCATGGACTCTTTTTTATTACATCCAGAAAACTGAATTGTGAGTCAGAATTTATTTTTTAATCAAAAGTCCTCCTCCATCTGTTGGAACTCTTTAGGCTATTTTTGTTCTATTCTAACACTGAAGGGGGAAAAAAAAAGTGTTGCTTTTAGTAAACTTCTAGGACAACCTTCTCAAATATCGGTGTGACCTGTTCAGTGTGGTGCCTTTGGCCTGATTCATCAGAGGGGCAGAGGCTCTGCAGTTCCAGATTAAATCAGTGGGAGGCCTGAATGCTCAGTGCTCCTGAAAATCAGACCCGAAGCACCAAAAACTGGGGCACAGGGAGTGTTTAGTGTGGGAACCGGCGCTGTGCTGGCCCTGCCCTTTGCTGGACGCTGGCTTTTTTTTTTTTTTAATCCCCTTTAAATTTCCCATTAACACGAGAAAATTGCCTTGTTCTCCCTTGGGGGACACATAAGGACTTCCAGAGAACCAGAGAAGCTTATGCTTCCTCTGCAAAGAACTTTAATCATCCTCCTCTTGTGTGTTCTCACCTGACACCTCCCAGCTATGTTGGCATTTATCGCCTTTCCTGATCTACAAGGTCCTGCCTGGAGCCCCAGGCTCTCCTCTGCCTCAGTCTGCCCTTGCCTGACACTCCCATGCATAGTTTTCTCTATGCTAATAAACATTACAACTCCTTCGGTTCTGAGATTTAACCTTCGGAAAAGAAAATTTCTATTTCTTCACATCTCTAGAAAGCAAATTGGAAAAAAAGAAAAGTGTCTCGTTGTGGCTGACTGGGTTTAGGTATAATCTGCCTTGCTCTGGGAACTCTGTCCATAAAAAGAGCTGTAATCTGGGCTAGAATTTATTGTGGCAATGCAGGGAAGCAGTTACAAAACAAACTGGGAGTATTTTGCCTTTGCAGAGGGACGAGGGCTGGAATGATGCGTTCTGGCAAACACAAAAACAACCGCAGGGAATTACTGAAGGTTCCAAAGCCCACGGCAAATTTCATTGCCCTTTTTTTCCGAAGTTTCTGAATAAAATGATCGCTACACTCTTTGAGATTATTTTCTCCCCAGGCTTTGCAGAGAGTAAAGTTCGAGGAGTCACCAGCGCTGCTCCGGGAGCAGGTGAGCGCCGGACGCGCTGGGTCACCGCCCTCACCCGGCCCGCGGCACCGGTAACGGCACCGAGCGGGCAACGAGGGGGAACGAGCGGGGAACGAGCGGGGAACGAGCGGGGAACGAGCGGAGCAAGGCGGTACCGGCCCGGGGGAGCCCCGCACCTCCTGCACCTCCCGCATCTCCCGAACCTCCCGCATCTCCTGCATCTTCCGCACCTCCCGCTCCTTCCCCGCT
>VZRZ01002776.1:635670-721949 GCA_013398175.1 Climacteris rufus | reverse complement strand
GCCGGAGCCAGCCCCTCGGAGAGCTCCGTCCTGGCCTCCTTCCTCGGGTACCGCATCTCCCAGGCTTGAATTTCACCGAATTCGGCTCTGGCAGAGGCCGCCGGTGGAGGTTTTGTGGTGCGGTGGCCCAGAGCCCCTCGGACGGGGCCTGGCCGTGGGGAGGAGGGGAAGGGGCTGCCCGGGGGTGCCTCCCATCCCTGGGGGAGAAGAGGGTGAGCCCGCGGTAGCCTCAGAGCACAAACGCACAAACTGATGACAGCCGAGGGAGCCTCGTGGGCTTTGGGGGCCGGAGAGCCCGCTGCGGTCAGGGCACTGCTGGGTGGTGCCGGGGAGCCGGCCGGGCTCCTGAGGCGGTGCTTTTCCTTGCCAGAGTGGGGAGAAGAGGCTCTTCCCTTTGGAAAGAGCAGCGTGCCCGTTCCTTAGCTGGATGATGGGCTGCAAGAGGAGATTCTCTTTGCCGGGTCTCGCAGTCCTTTCTCCTGCCCCCCCATCCCTTGACAGAAGGGGTCCTGCCTGGTGCTGCCGTACAACCCCGGGCTCCATCCTGGTGCGTGCTGCTGCCCCACGGCTACGGCGTGAACAGCTTCTGCTTTTTGCCCAGCTGTGGGAGGGTTAAATCCCTTTCTTCACCTCCTCCCCAGCCCCTCGTGCTCCCCTGAAGAAGCAGAAGCACAGAAGAGCACTGAGGTGCTCAGCCTGGGGCTGGAGCATCATTTAGGGAACCCCTCAGAGCAGCACCCTGCTCAGTCGCATTTTATGTTTAAATGGCATGACTGAGGTGAAGTCTATTTAAACTGTGTATTTAAGCAAAAAAAAAAAAAAAAGTTTTTTCCTGTGTTGGTACCTGCTTTAAACTGAGAGCTTCGATCTTCTGTGTGCTCTGTGCGTCTGGAAGCTGCTAAGTGGGAAATTCAATGTCAGAAAGCGTCTTTAGTCTTTGAAGAAACAATCTGTGAGTGCTCAGCCCTGAACATGACAGCGGTTCAGCAGGACAGTGGCAATAGATCAGTCTTTGTGGACATCAGCACTTGAACAGACAGAGGTTTGAGTTCATGTCAGAGTGTTTGTGGCTGTAGGACTCCTTACCCTCCCATGGCACCAATTCCCGCTCTGTGCCCACATCTTTCTGTCTGTGCTGTATTTTTATCACGTAGTTTATTTTTGTCACGACTGCGTTGTGCTCCCGAGTAACACAAGACGACTGCCTGCCTTCCAGAGTTCAGCCCTGGCTCCTGGGCGAGGGTTTTCCCCCCCTCACTGTTGAACAGGAGGCTGCTGTTTGTAGGGCAGCCTTTTTCCCTCTTTTCCTTTGGCAGAGCTCGTGCCTGCGATGCTCGATGGATCTCTCAGTGCCTGGCTGTTCTGACAGGTAACCAGCTCCTTGTTTTGGCCCTGGGCTGCTCGGTAATTGCAGCTCCTCCTCGGGATATACAGAATAAAGGATGGCCAGGCATGAAAGCACAGTTGCAGGCTTGTCCTGGCTTGTTGTTTGTCTAGGGAATTCTGCTTTGTGGTCCTTGCAGCGTGTTCTGGTTGTGGCAGCATCTCTGAGAGGGGAAGAAATGAGCAGCCAGGGCTGGGAACGCAGCTTGTGCTGCTTCCTTTTGATGGAGCAGACTTCTGCTAGGCTGCTGGGCTTCATTAATCATATTTAAGTTTCTGTCACTAACTTTTAATTAAAAGCATAGTTGATACCATTTTAATGAACGTGCAGATGTTAGCCATCTTCATGCATAAAAATGCTTTTTAATTCCCTTACTATTCCCTTTATGGCCCTTAGATGCTTTTGTTGCCATCTAAACCGTGTACAGTAGCAGCTGTTTATCTTCTTAATAAAACTTTTTCTTGCATCTGTGTTCAGGAAACAATAATGGTTTGAGTAAACAATTCCCTGGTATCTTTTAACAGTATTTTTTTAAGGAATTTGGCAGAAAGGGTCGTGAGTGATGCCTAAATAGTGAACTCCAAGGCTCCTGCTGACAGTAGCCC
Source organism: Climacteris rufus (assembly GCA_013398175.1). NCBI lineage: Eukaryota > Metazoa > Chordata > Aves > Passeriformes > Climacteridae > Climacteris > Climacteris rufus. The sequence goes on along the minus strand of VZRZ01002776.1, from coordinate 719,960 downwards.
TGAGCTTAATGTAACTCAGTTGAAAGTGTTGAGTGTTCCTCAGGCTTATGTGAGGTGATGAGGAAAAAAAAGAAGCACTCCCTGTATGACTTTTGGTTCTGATGAGCTTAACTATGATCTTTTCCCCAAATGACAAGTTCTCATTAAAATATCTTTTCTATTTTGGGTTTGCTGCTGCTGTGTCAATGCGTTTGTCGCTTGTTGTGCATCTAACAGCCCGAGCATTTATTGTGATTTACCATCTGGCACGTGGGAGTTTTATCTAACTTCTCATTTTGCTTGACAGCAACCAGTTTGGAAAGACCTTGTCCTGAGGTTTTTTTTTTCCCTAATAGAAATTCTCACAACTTAAAACTGACAGTGGGGCTAAAAGGTTTCAAATTTAAATAATTAGTCTGAATTTATTCACAAATTGTTACTGGTTCTGTGAGTTGGCCAAATAGAGAAGCAGCACATCCTTCAAGTGAGCTAATTTAAAGAAGGTTCTTCCAATTAGTTGAAAGGAGCATTAATCTCCCCTCTGCATTCAAATAAAACTCCTGTCATTCAGTTGCTGTCTTGGCAGCCTGAGTGGAAGGCTTTGGAAAATGGCAAGTGAAAGCTGATGCTCGCTCCTGAGTACAGTTTGACTCATGCCTTTCATGCATATTCACCATAATGTCCTGTTCCAGGACCAGCAGGATCCCCCGAGAAACACTTTTTTTCAAACAGGTTTTTGTTTTAGGCTTTCTCTTATCAGAAACTCAAGTAAGAGGAGAGGCTAGAAACAGGCATTGCTGTGTCTCTTTGCTTTATTTTTATTTTCTTAGAAGGAAAAAGCAACACCTAAATCCCATGTTTTTTTTAATAGCCAGTTTCTCTAAGTGGTAAAGATGCCTTCCCATTTAATTTTAAAGGTGGCTGGCGTAGGGTGTGATGCAATTAATATTTCTGTTTATCTCCGCAGATTGGTAAAATATGCCTAAATTTAATTTTGAGCCTAAAAGCGTCTTATAAACAAAAATGTTGTGTAGTTTTCAAAGTGAATGGAAATGGAATAATTAATGTGGAGGAGAGGGAATAAATAAAACACTTTTTATTTATAATTTTATTTCCTGGGTGCTGGAGGAAATCCAAGTGCCACAAGATTGTGCTGGGGCAGAGTCTGTCTGAGCTCACCCATGAACTGAAAGGGAATGTGGCTTCCCTAATCGTGGTGTCCATGCCAAGAGTCTTAGGGAATTTTAAATGAACAAAGTAATGGATGATATTTGGAGGTTCTTAATGTAAGAAGAAGAAAACAATCTAGCCTGGGGCTGGCCCAGATCCTTGTCACTACAGGGAGTTCTTATCAGCACGATGCCAAGTCAATAGACAGAGCTCCTGAAGTGCATTTTTCGTAGCAAAGAAGATTTGCTGGTGTGACTGTCTTGATGGTGGCTTTTATTTCTTTTTTAATAAAGAAAATGTTCTTAGAAGCACATGGCAAAATGCTTCAGTAAATCCCACTGGAGAACTTAGAAACCGGTTGGAAAAAAGGAGGAGGGGGCAGGTCTGGGGCACCTCCTGGGGAATGGCAGGATCTGGAGGAAGAGCTGCTTCCCGTTCCTGCAGCGTTTCCTGAGTGTCTGACACAGGGTCAGGCTGCAGAGGGGAGAAGAAAGAAGAGGTTGCTGAGGCAAGTGGAGGTAAATAGTTCCTGAGCAAAGCTGGGTGCAGGGAAGAAATCCAGTGGGCACAGGGCTAACGCCTGCCCTGGGCAGCTTGGGCACGCCCCAGTTGATGGCAGCAAGGAGGTGCTGGCTTTGCAAAGAGGCACCATCCAGGAGGGGAAATGGGAGGGGAAGCAGCATCTTCCTCCCTGGGGGCTTCCCTGTGCCAGGGATGGGGAGGAGAGGAGCAGCTCCCTTGGGTTTGGGGGCTGGGTCAGTGAAGGTGGGGGCCTGGCAGGGCTCCAGAGCACAGGAGTGGCAGTGCCAGGGTCATTGTCCTGGCAGCTTGGGACCTGGCAGCTGGCAGGAGCACACATGCCAGCACCCTGAGTGTGCCCAGGGTGCCACCGAGGGCAGGGACAGAGCAAACACCTCGGCTGAGGGAGGAGTGCTGACAGGAGCAGAGTCTGGGTGTCCCAACAACCCCTCACAGCACAGGCTGAGCTTCGCCTTCTCCTGACCGAGCGAGTGCTTGAGAACTCCAAATCAGAATTATTTCTCTTCTGGCTTTAAAACAGCCTCCAGAAAATCTTGCTCAGACAGATTTGAAGGCCTGCAACATCCAGGAATCTGCGCCCTTGTGGACCTCGAGTTGTTTTCCACAAAAACAACCCAACCCTGAGCACCGAGCACGTTGGATAGCGAGGATTCTGCACGGCTTTTGCTGTCCTGACTTTGTGTGTTTGGACAGCTGAGGTTGGTGAGTGCTGAGACATTGTGAGCAGGAATCTTAAACTCTCCTCAGCAGGAAAACAGTTGGGATTAGGTAAGCTGGACAGAGTCTCCCTCAATGATTTGGCACTCAAGGTTTTCTTCAAAGAGATCAGATACAGGGATTTCTGTGCAGGGGTTTTCCACCAGTTGCTGTAGTCTTGTCGTGGTAGGGGGAGGGAACAGAGATCCAGAAATTCCAGAGATGGAACAGAGGTGGTTTGCTGCGAGGAGCTGGGAAGGCACATCTGGTCATTGAAGTGAACTCTGAGGACTTGGGCATGAAAATAGTGAATGAACTGCTGAAAGATTGGTAATTCATCATTCCTGCAATGCGCAGGGAAGCTAACTCTGATTTGTTTGGATTGCTGGCTCTTACATAACGACCAGGGAGCTCGGGGACACTAATTGAGGCTTAACCCTCAGAGCAGTGACCTGGGAAGGCATTGGGAGGGTGGGAGTGTGTAATCACATCAGCACGGAGGTATCTGGGCACTGCAGGGGCGAGGCCGCCTTATCTCCGGCTCCAAGGAAGTTTGGTATTTGCCTGACTTAACTCTGGATGTGTAGTGGGGCCTTAATTCCATTATGTGCTTTAGAAGGTTATGGAAGGATTTCAGGTTTTTCTAGTACAGCCGTGGTAAACAGCAGCTCGGTTCAGCTGTGTTTTGAACAGGTTCTCCTAAGGAATCAGGTTTGGGACTTGTGGATCTCCTTGGGGCTCTTTGGGTTGGAGTTACCTCTCCATAGCAAAAGTTGGAGGGCAGTGGGCATTTCTGTAGAGGTAAAAAAATAATGGGCTGCCATCAGCCAGTGCACGTGTGAAACAAACACCAGAACAATTTCACATATGCATTTATATATAAATGTGTGTAATTATGTTTTATATACATCAGAGGACAATTCAACGGGAATAATTTCACTTGTGATTTTAATTTGTTTCAAGATCAATACCATAACTTAAATAACCTCCTCCTAAAGGTACAAACACAGCAGAATCACTTTCTCTATGTGGGTGGCTTACCTATTTTAATGCTGCTTTTTTTTTTTTTCCTTTTTAAGGAGGAAACAGAGATTTTATATTTATCATATGAGATGAAATTGAAATCTAAATATTTACATCTTTTCACTGGATCTGAGGTTGAGCACCAGCTGTAGGCGTTGCCAAGCTGTTTAGTTGTCTCCTGCACAGAGTAGGTTGATTTCTCCAGGGTGGTGGAGAGATGGAGCCTCGTGTGTGTCTGGCTGTTATTTTCTAGCCAGTCTCTGCATCTGGAAATCCTTCCCTCTGTGGGCTCAGTGACCTGGCCTCACGAGGGTGTTCCAGCCTAAACATGCTGAAAGCTAAACATGTGTTGCCTCCATCAGAATGCAGAGCAAACTGCAAGCTGTGAAACTGGAGGGGAGTTGGGGATACAAGGGTGTAAATAACTCGGAGATATTTGGTGGAAAAGAGCAGGAGGGGGAGGAGGGCCTCTCTTTTTCTTTGCCATCCCCATCTCCTCAGTAACACTCTCCGTGCTCTTTGCAAGAAAACTTCTGTCTTAAACAAGGGTGAACCAGGAGCAGACGTAGGAAATGTTGCAGGCACAATTCACTAAAATTCTGAGTCTTCTGTCTTCAATTTTACTTTGCTTTCCTTGTTTCCCTGTTAATTTCTCGAGCAGGCTTAACGTGGGGCTTTTAGGTTTCTGATCCACCAAAGTGAACTGATGGATAAGAACACATAGCCTGTTTTGTTCTCCCTATCTTGTTTTTAAGGATCATTTATCCAGACTCATGGGACTCATTGTTTGTCTAACCTGTGTTAATGCTGCTTTACATTGTTCCAGGTTTTAACTTCACCAAACAGTAAACATCTTCCATCAAATATCCTCAAAAATGTATTTACCCTGGGCACAATTGTTTAGATTGGGACTAAAAAAATTTTAGTGCTCTTTTGCTTACATTTAATGCCTATAAATAAGTTTTTCAAAAGGGCACCTTTATCTAACACTGCCACTGTGAGAAGGAGTAGCATATTTGGACAAGCCTACTTGAAGGATTAGAATTTTTAGTTCAGCTTCTGTGTGTTGCCCTGGCTTCCCAATTTTCATTTATCCTTTTGTTAGAGCAGTGAGAGATGGTTTGACTTTCCTTGCTGAGAGCTGGCACTTTGGTATCATTAGGTCAGATCTTCTGCATCATGTCTGCAAAACATCTGGGCAGAGAGGATGGAGAGGAAAGAGCCTTCTGTCCTCCTGCCTGTTCCTTCATACAAGTGCCCCAGCAGAAAAAGGAGCTTGACATAAAGGGGAGATTTATTTCACTGTCTAATGGAGCATCTGTATTATCAAAGGCAGATATGTCAGAGTACTTTCCCCTTCCCTGCTCTCTTTTGTTGTCTGAATGTCATTTTGCTGATAGAACTTGTGTTTTATTCCCTGTTATCAAAGTAGACCTGCAAAAATAAGAGGTGGTGTTTTGTCTTAAACGTTGTTACCAGAATCATTAGCTGAACTGTGCTGAGTGAGGATTTTAATTCCTGCTTTAAAGACTGAATATAATTTAGCTTTTAGACCTCCCATTCTTCCTAAATCAAGTTTATGGTAGCAGCAGCTAGGAGTGTCAACTTCTGATTATACACAGGTTTGGAGCCACTAAAAAACTCCTTGAAATCAGTTTGACAACTGATTTGAGAACCACCTTTTTAATATTCCCCTCAAGTACCCTGCTGAGGTCTCTCGCAGCAGACTTGTAGATCTTGTAGATGTTCGTCTTTCCTGCATATTTTATTTAACTTGCTCTTAATCTGCCTGGAGGACTGCACGTGGCTAAGCTTTTCAAAGCTTTTTTAAAATTCATTCTTACATGGAAACCTGGGCTCAGCGAGACAGGAGTTGACTGATTGTGCTGTGCTGGGGGAGTGCAACACCTTGGTGCTCAGAGCACCTTGCAGAGAGCTGCTTTTTGCTTTTATTTGGATTTTCTTGAGGTTCAATCCCAATCTCTCCCCAAAGTTTCTGGCTCTGTGGAGCCCAGGTGGGTCTCTGGACCTGCAGGTGGAGGGTGCAGCACATCCATCACCACAGTGGGGTGGGCTGGGGGGGCTTTGGTGCACAGGCTCAGCTGGGAGAAGAGAAAGGAGAGTGGCTGGTGCTGGTTTTTATTCCTGCAGCCCCTGGTGTGAACCACCAGGCTCACAAAAGCTGAGCAGTTGTAAGGCAGCATCACCCCAGGCCCAGGGCTCTGCACTGCAGGGATCAAGGGATTCTTGCAGCTGGAGGTGGGGAAAAAAGCCCTCACAGCCTTTCCTCACCGGAGGCTGGCACCAGGAGCACACTGAGGGATGTATTTCCATTTGACTCATCTTTGGTGAAATGGTGACACCCTTGAGTCACATTAAAAACGAGACCTTTCAGCTGAGTTGGCACATCACAGAGCAGGTGTTTGCTGGGCTTTGGGGGGGTTTGTCCTTGTTAAAAAAATGATTTTCACATTCCCTGAGATGGGGTGGAATTGATTAATGGTGGAGCTCGTGTCCTGGGTCAAAAGTAACAGGAAAACCTGATTCAGGTGGAATGCTGGATGTTAGCTGTAAAGATAACCTGCTTGAAATAGTTGTAAAGGCCTAAAAAATAAAATAAAATAATCAAAAAGATGAGTGCCCAGTAGCCAGATGGTTGGAAGAGAACACCCCACGATCAATGAGGCAATATGTAAATATTTTCGATCATTACCACAGTACTGCTGTGTTGACATTGAAATTCAGAGTGTTATTCTGTGGGACTCCTCATTGATCAGCAGATGAGCTCTGATAAAACAGAGGATAAAAGCACAATACTGAGCATTATCATGGATTGTGGGTTTCATTGACAAGGACAGGCTTCCATCAAGGGCTAGGAATGGATTTCAAACCCTCTTTAAGCACGTTACTGAGCCACTGTGTTCCTTCCCTGGCTGTCAACTACCAATTAAATGGTGTTTTATTTCTTGAGCTGCTTTATTTAAGGTGAAATACTGCATAGTTGACTAATTTTTCTGTGTAATTTCCACATTTATATGGGAAGGGGCAAGGTGGAAGCTGACGCAGAGTACTCTGCTTGAAATATACCTGGCTAGAAACGACTGGAAAATAATATCAATCAAACAGCTGAATTAAAATATTTTATTTTGTCAAAAAGATCCTCCTGCAAGATAGTTGTAGAGACCCTGTCTGGCTGAGTCACTTAGAAACCTTCACAGGGGTGATAGCATTCTCATGTATAAAACATGAAGTGCCTTTGGCGTACACAGGTGCTGAACCCACCCAGAGGCTTTTTCTTTTCTTTTTTTTTTCTTCTTTTTTTTCAGTCTCCTTTTCCCTCCTCCACTTTTGTGCTCCTGGAAAAAAAAATCATGTAGGTTTTACTGCTCTCAGAGGGGAGTCTGAAGCTTGACTCTAAATAGACTCTTTTGAGCTGCTTTTTAAGATCTGCCCACCCCAAAGCAGTACCAGGGTGCAGCTGGTGGTGGTTCCTGGCATCCCCCTGTGGAGTCACCCTGGTTTGGGTGGTCCTGTTTGGGGAACAGGTTGCCACCTTTGTGTGATACTAAATTTGACTCTTCCTATCTTACATAGACTGATGTGAGGTTCCTAAAAATCTTGTAAGAGTGCATATTTTTGGTTTTTTTTTTAATCCTTTTTTCTTGCAGTTGGTCAGAGCAATGGGTTGTAACACTTCCCATTTCGTATGTGGGAATAAAGACTTTTAGGGAAGGATTAATGACTTTTAAGGAAGGAGAAAGCTTTGCAAATGAAAAGCTCATTATAGCTACAGCAGGGTCCAGAGCTCAGGCAGCTTCTGGAGGCATTTTGCTGTTTGTTTTCCCTGCCTTTCCCTCGGGTCTGGCTGCTTACAGAGAGGCCAGGACCTTGTGCTCCTTTGGGAATGTAACCCCGGGGCACTTGGAGGGTCCAGATGCTACAAACATCAGAGAGGGGAAAATGGTCTCGGTGCCTTTCCAAGCTGCTCCTATTTTCCAGTTAACTGCTGCATTTGTCTTGCATGTTGATTAATTTCCTGGCACATCCTGGAGCCTGCTCCTTTGATTAGAGTTCTTCAGGATTTTGGATTTATTTCCCTCTGGTTTGTTGATTTTTAGTTGCTCACTTATATCCCCTTATTGTTTTAGGGTGAGTGATAGGAGAACAGAAAGCACCTTCTCTAAGGAAAAAGGGCTCTTGAGACTCTCTGTGGCCTGGAGCTGATGCTCCCAAGCCATGGGCATGTGGTGTTTGACCACAGCTGACTCTTGGTAGGGCTTTGCATTTATTCATGGACATTGGGCAAGAGCAGGAGGCTGAGCTAAACCGGCTGTGGTGGTCATGAGGAACAGTTTGCTGCTTCATTTCTCCCTGCAGGAGGGTGCTGTGGGTGCCTCTGACTTTGCAGAAATGCCATGTGATCGTGCTTTTTGTTGCCTTTGCTTGGCAGGAATCTGGTCCCCGAGGCCAGTGTGTGGTCTGGGCTTGTCCAGGTGATGGTGAGGTGGGAGCTCTGCCCATGCCACCAATATAAAGTGATTTGGGGGTGGCAGAGATGGTGCCTCTTAGAAGGACTGAAAAGTGAAGTGCAGCACATCAGTTCAGCAGAGAAGCCTTCAAAAGCCAGCAGAAAGCATCTTCCAATTAATTAATCATCCTCCTTGGAAAGGTAAATGCCAGGTCTGTTAGTGCAATGTGGTGTTTTCAACATTGGTGCTAAAAATGAGCCTTGTGGCACCTCTGCCTCTTAGCAAAAGGCATTGATATGTGAATCTGTCTGTTAATAGCTGTGGTCTGCTTTTCTGTGCCTTCTGTGCTGAGCTCTTGTGTTGCCCCAGAACCCAGCGTGGTCTTTGATTCTGTTCTGAGCTGCTCCAATATCCAGAGGCTTCCCTGAAAGCCTTTTGAGGAAGGGAGGGAGTTTGTCACGTTTCTCATTGCAAATCACCCGTAATAAAAATGTTCTTGTAGCCTTTTGAGAGCTCTTGCGTTAACTCACATTTCTGAGTTTTTATTCTGTTGCTTTTTCCTGGTGGTTTGGACAAATGTGCCCCTTGTTTAACAATGCTGAATCCTCCCACACTTCAGGATTTAAAGCAGAAGCAGTTTTAACTGTGTATTTGATTTTCACTTAGCACAAAATGTTTCTCAAATGCAGGCAGGGTTAATGATCATAAATCTAAAGGAGGCTGAAAACCTGACAATTTTTAAGTTTAAATTTTGCCTTGGTAATCTGTTCTCACACCTAAAAATAAGTGAATTAAGAATAGCTTCAGCGAGGCCTCTGCAAACTGCATTGGCTTTAAAAAGTGATGACTTGGGAATACAGTCAAGGTGAATTGTTTATGATTATTCCAGAAAGCAAGTTTTATAAATGTCATAATGTCCTAGGCTACATTAATTATCTATTACTTTTAGTGTTTGCTGCAGAGAAAATGCCAGTGTTTCTGTTTTCCCAGAGGCAATACTTTCAGTTTCTCTTGTACAGAAATGTTTTTTGCTTTTAATCACTTTTGATTGCAGTACCATTAACAAGTGTGCAGAGAACTCTGTTTTTCTGTTTGGAACAACTGCTACAGACTTACTGTCACTGAAAATGAGAACTTTTGTCCTCCTTCCCCAATCTACAACACAGGGAAAACCTCCAACCCTAGAACAAAAAAAAGAATAAAGGAAGGTAGGAAGATTGATTTTTCTTCACTGGAGCAGGCTTTGTGGCTGCCCTTCCAGGTTTGCAGGTACCCAGAGGGGCATTTGAGATTGGCCTCCCTCAAACACTGCAATTCTCTGAACCCCTGAGTCCAGGCCCTGCTGATTCTGAGAATTGTTCTCTGCTCAGCAGAACCAGCGAGACAGAGCAGTGCCCTGTGCTGCCTCAGTTTTTTCCAATTCATTTACCCAAGTGTGGGTTGTAGTGGATGGTTCTTTTGGGAGGATGTTGGCTGGCATATCCAGCATCTAAAGAGACTTGTCTGGCTTGTGACAAATGGAGAAAGAATGGATATGGGTGAATCCCCATCCACTTGAGGAGTGAATTATTGTGTAACATGTAAAAACTGGTAAGGCTCAGTCAGACTGGATGTATATTGAGTTAAATAGTACACAGCTATAATGAATCCTTTTAAAAGAGAAAGGTAATGTGAGGATTCTTGTTTACTTGCAAATCACAATGGTAGAATGGCTAAAAGGACTGAATGCTTTCATGAAAGAGCATTTAAAAATGCAAAGGCAAAACAAGATTAAAATGTTATATTTAAATATATTTCCATCATACAGATTTGAATAGTTGATTTAAAGAGAAAGTCCTTTGGGCTTTGAATCATCGTATTGTATGTAACAGCAGGGGAAGAAGCATTTTACATTTCCTTTGATGAAAAGAATTTTTGCTTAAAGGATTCCTTAAGAATTTAGTGGGTTAATTCTGCCCCACAGTGCACACACAAAATATTGACACAGGTTTGTATGGATTGAATCATCAAGGGTTTTTTTTTTTTTGTTGTAAAGAGGATGTATTTTTAAAAGTAGTGGTTTTCAGTGATTTTCAGTGTTAACTTCGTTGTGAGCCTGAAGGATTAATTTTATTTATCATCTGATCTTGGCTGTATTCATGTTGGCAGAACAATTGATAGTCAATGAAAGAAAAGAAAACTAAAATTCAGTTCCAGATAAACTTTGATGGGATCCTAAACTACAGCACCACAGACTGGACCTGTGGTTTCCAGCTCTGATAGATCCAATCTAATGATTGCATCACAGAAGGTTTTGAGATAGGTTAAGCAACTTGATGCCCAACACTTTGAACTATTTTTTAAATTATTATTTTAAATTGAGCCTGGGAAAGCAGAAGTGGCATTTGGGCTCTATGTGCCTGGCTCAGCTGTGAATCAGCAAATGACGTTAATAAGCATTTGTGGACTAAATATATTTTTAAGCTGTCTGGCTGCTTGCTCTTGGTGAGATTTCTGAGATTAACGGTCCTGAAATGTTACTCACGTTTGCTTTTCCTCCAGGATGAATCTGACCTGTGCAAGCACTATTATATTTTTTTAAATTGCTGTGCAAGAAGTTACAAGAGTAAAGATCAGTTACTGGGGTTTTTTTTAAGCTGTTGGCAAGACATAAATTTATCTGTTAACTGAAGCAGTATATTGCAGCTAAAGGTATTGATGGTTTTTCCAAGCATTTCAGGTTCTTTAGTGCAGGGAACAGAGTGTATTGATGTTTTATTTATTTTTTGTATAACACTTTGATAGTGGGTGTTGGTCTTAAGGCTTGCATCGAAATCTCAGTCAAGGAGATGTGCTTTTATTTGTGTGGTTGTGGATCAAGATTTGCATGTTCTGGTGCAAAACACAGCTCCTGCTGCAGGGAATGGCAGCTGGGAAGGACAACTGTGCCCTTCCTGACTGGAAGGGGAAAGGGATATTTCTGCTGATGGGGAGTTCAGCAAGATAAGGTGATTTTGATGTGAACATGTGGATTTTGGGGTGTGTGGGAGCTGCTGAAGGACCATGGTCCTGCATGCAGAGCTCATGGGTGACCTGTGGGATGTACCCCAACCTTCCCTGCTCCATCACCTTGTTAGATCAGTGCTAGGAGAGCTCTGGCTCTGTTCTGGCTGCTGCTTAGAGGACAGAGAAACAAGGATAAGCCAAGACATTAAAGAAGACCTAAAGGAACCTGGATGTACTTGAGGAGATCTTAAGCAGGGAGGGGAGTGGGGAGCACACGTGTGTGCCCTAAAGTGCAACCCAGCTGCTTTAAAAGCAGCATTAAAACCAGTTTGCAGTGGTTGGAGGTAAAGATGAGACTCTGCCTGAAGGGATCTCTTAGAAAGGCAACGGAGTGCTTGGAATGATGAGCAAAGCACAGAACCTGCTCTGCAGGCAGCGTTACAGGTTCCCTCAGCCCTCCTGACAAAAACCAGCCCTGGGGAGAGCAGGTGGCTGGAAGAGAAGTGCAAAGGGCAGCCTGGGCTTTCCTGAGCTGGGTCTGTCCCCCTTGGCTGCTGCAGGTTCAGCACCCCTGGGTTCCCCAGCACCCCTGGGAGCTGCTCTGGCTGGGGGGGATTCCTGGGGCTACAGGGGCAGCTCCAGCTCTGCTGTCCCCCTCAAATGGGGGATCCTGCCCAGGCTCTGGGGCTCCTGGAAGGACTCAGTGATGTGCTGGGTTTATCTGGGTGGTGTCTCCTCCGTGGAAGGTGTTCAGCTCCCAGTTTAGAAGGGAAATGCTTTGAGAGGAAGCGTTGTACAGAGGGAGCACGTGAGAGTGGTCAGTGCAGTGCGTGTGTGTGTGTGTGTGTTTTTTCTTCTCTCTCTCTCTTTCCTTCTTAATTTCCATGAGTTAGAGCTGACGATGACTCATGGCTTGGAACACACTTTAAATCCCTGAGGTGCTCATTGCCGCCTACTATCACGTATTGAATTTCTGACATACCGGAGGGATGTCTGCAGAGAAACTCTGATGTGCAATTATAAAATGTTGTAGCTTTATGTTGTTTGCATAGGAGCCATTAGCATGGTATAACTGGGAAAATAATGCAGCTTTATTCCTGCTCTTGATTTCCCACGGGCATGGCAGTTCAGCAACTGTTTTGTCTTTTTCTAGGATGTTGACACATGTGGACCAACAGTGACATCCTTTTCCAGCAACGCTGTCTTTGCTCCCTCCTGCATTCAGAAGCATCTAGAGAGATTTTTTGCAGAAGGTAGGTTCTGACATTTCAGCTGGATGGCTGTTCTGTTTCTTCTGGATTAGAAAAAAAAACATTTAGATGTTATTAGGGAGAATGGTGATTGATCTGAGGGATACTAACTGGCTGCTGGTGAGAGTGGATTAACCTTAGCTTGGGTTCCACTGGAATAGATGCTTAGGGAAAACGTGATAAAATGGAGTCTGGAGAATGGCTGCAGGAGCTCTTTGAGGAGGGCTTGGCAGTCACAGGACATGGTTGGCTTAAATTGCATAGATGTGTGCATTGGTGATAAAGTTCTTTTTAAAGAAACCTCATTCTCCCTGCCTTTTTCTGCTTAGCCAGCATCCTTGTTTATTTAAAATCTTATAAATAAATTAAAAGGGAGAATGGCTGCACAGGATGTGCAATTAACAATTTTAAATTCAAATCTTGGGTGAGTTTTTTTCTCATTAAAAAATCTTAACCTTGTTGATTTTATTTGTATTGAAATAAACAGTTGTGCAGCCTCTTGTACTATCATCAAATTGTAGTTTCTACCCTTTTTGTTATCTGAACTTTAAATTTGTTCTACATTGCCAACAGGACTGAGATGCAGAACTTCCCAATGAACAGTGTAGAAGGGGCAGCAGTTACCCATGGTGGTTTTTAGCAAGTAAATGTGAAGAGATTGTTTTTTATGATTTTATGTACCTGCTACTCCCTTATGCTGTAACCTTTGGAGTGTTGCTTGGGTGTTCACTGCAACTCTCTCCAAACCTCTTGGTTGTGAATTCTAGAAGTGTATCTCATAGTGTGAACTCTCTCCATAAAATTAGTGGCTGAACAAGGGGTTTTTGATAGACAGGGTATCAGCCTTTGGTCTGACTGCATAGTTCTGCATCTTCTTATTTTCCTCCAGTATGTTCCTCAGCACTGAGCTTTTCTCATTATCAGAAAGGGTGTTTTTAACTCCACCAAATGTTTCTTTGGGGTGATACTGTGGTATAGCAACTTTTCATTTTTCCTGCTGGATGCTAAAACTCAAAAATTGTTGGGTTTTGCCTCAAGAACAACGAATTGCTGGGAAGAAGAGAAAGAATAAATGAGTTTGGATCCGAGACTGTTCACCTACCAGACTGAAATATGTTTTCAGTCTCCCTGGGTTTATACCTCAGGGTCACAGCAGTTACACTGAAGCTGCAGAGACACTCTGTATTAACATGCAATACCTTTATCAGTTGTTGTTGAAAACTAGGGATGATTGGAAAACCTTAATTGTCTCCTGTTGGGAAATCAGCTCCCAGTGAATTCATTCTCCATGTCCATTCCCTTCCTGAAGCCTCTTTGGGATCAGCAGAGCCCAGTGCCAGCCTAGGTGGGCTGTTCCCAGTGCTGTGCCTTGTTCCCCTGTGGAATACCTGATTTCCTTGGGAGAGAGCCTGGCAGCTCCTGCCTGCCCACCTCAGCTCTCTGAAGGAGCTGTGGCTGGGTCTCTCTGGGAGCAAAAGCTGCCAGCAGCAGCTTTAACAGAGGAGTTTGTGCTTGTAGAGGCATTAATTGCCATGTGAATTTGTGCTGCTGTGCTGAGGGGGAACATCTGTATCCCAAGAGCTTTGCCTCCTGTTTTAGGTCACTCACTCCCCTGTAGGCTGTTGTGGAGGGGAGCATTTTTCTCTGAATTAGCAGTAACAGCAGGAAAGAAATGCAATCCTTTGGGTTTGCTTTGCCCCAAGGCTGAGGCTCCACTCATTTCACTTGCCTGAAGGATATAACAGGGCTGATGAGATACCCAAGTGGTCATTAATTCCCTGGGCAGGTGAGGGGAAATTGCCTCCAGAATGGTGTTCACAGCAAAATGAATCCCTGCTCTTGCGTCACCAGAGAGCAAGTAATGTCTGAGTTGGCAGGTAGGGAATGTAGGGAGAGAAATGGGTTTTAAACCTTGTCAGGGAATGCAGTGTTCATGGAGACAAAAAGCTGAATAGCCATGCCCAGGAAAATGCTGTAGGCACTGGGTAATTTCCACCTCTGTTCTGCCAGCATCCCTGTGCAGCCCTTTGTTTTTCCAAACCTGGAGGCTTTGAATCCAAACTGCTGGACAGAGTGGAAATGCTGGGAGAAGGCTCCTCTGCAAGGAGTCCCTGGGAGTATTTTGCATAGAACTATTTAAAACTCTAGGGAAGTGTCCTCAATCCCTGCTGTGAGCAGAGCCCGAGGGATGTGTGCAGACGTGAGCTGAGTGTGCTGGTGATGTTGGGAGCTGTGGGACCTGGGCAGAGAGCCAGGGGGGATGCAGTGTGATGGGGAGATGGAGGGTGCTGCAGCAGAATGAGGAGGGAGCTGCTGTTCTGTCCCTCAGCATCCTCACTTGTAGCTGTTCAGGGGCACTGTGCTGCCTGTTTGTGCTTCCACTCGTCCTGCAGCTGCAGATGGGATGAGTGTTTGTCTGTAAGAACAGGCAGAGGCTGACATTGAGCAGGAGGATAATAATAGGGAAAAGTAGAGGAGGTGGCATGCCTGGGTGCCTGAGAAGGTGTGAGGCAGGCTGGGGACAGGGGACTTGTGCACTGGGGAGGTGTTGTCCCCTCTGAGCAATTTGTAACGTCACTGAAGGAAGGGGTGATGTCCTGTCAAAGGGAAGCACAGCTCTGCTTTGCACTTGGCTCCTTCCTGTGTCCTTCCAGCACTCCCTGCCTTGCCTGCAGCACCTGTCCCTGTGCCTGTGCCATGCTGGGCTGTGATTTTCCACCCCTGGCTGTGAAATGTGACCAGTGTTTCTCCTTCCAGAGCCTTATGCCCTTTTATATGGACACAAATTGGGGCTGAATTTTAATTTTTCTGCATCCTGAACTTACCAGGGGACTTAGTGTGGGACCCATGACATTAGAATTGAACCTTTTGTAAGGCGTGAGTGTGTGGAAACTGAACACTGAGAAATGTCTTCAGGTTGGATCCTTCAACAACTAGATTGAAAAACTCACTGTAAAGAGTGAGATCAGGGTGATAACACTCCAGGGAGCTGGGTGATGGCTGCTTTTGTACTGGCAAGGAGAGAAGCCCTGTTTGGCAGCATAAGGGAGCAGCACAATTGTCACATTGCCCTGTCTCAGTGTGTAAAGGTTGTGGGTTAGTGTGGCACCTCTTACTGCACCAGGCAGGGAGCAGGGGGAGCTGCTGATGGGTGAGGAGAGGGGAATGGGATCTTGTAAAGGTGGGAGGGAGTTCCAGGGAAACCAAGTTAGACCTGGCAGACAGGACATAAATGTTTGGAAAGGTACAGAAGGATCCCTTTTCAAAAAGAAGGGATCTGTAGAGTCTCCTGTATAATCTGGCACTATGAAATTTCCTGTGGAAACAGGGGTGAGTTTTTCTTTTGGTGGTTTTCCTCCTTTTACAATAGAAACACAAGACACGAGGAACTGTGTGGACATATGACTTTAACTGGGAGGAAAGAGCTGTGACGCTGCTGTGGTTGTAACCACAACCTAACTGACAGTTTCCTGCTGCAAGTGACTTTCTATAGATCTAAACCTCCCTCATTTGTGTTTGTTTTTCTGTGCTGTTTAAATATCTGAGGAAGATTCTGCTGCTTCTAGGCCTCTGTTTTTTCACGAGTCTTTGTTGTAGTAATTTTGGGGGATGGTGGTATGAAGAGAGATCATTACAGCACTAGTGCAAACTCAGGTGGAGTCCAGAAGGTTTCTGTATTTTACAATCTGGTTTAATGTAAAAGTGAAGAAGTAACCCTATTAAATGTGTGTTGGGCTGGTTTTGCAGTTACATTTGCATGTACAAAGCTCTGTTTATTTCTGGGGAGAAAGGATGTCATCATGTGAACCTGCCTGTGTGGCTGAGACTCATCTGATATTTCCATGGCATTAATACTGGCTTCTAATTCTCCTCCTTCCTTCCCACCCTTCTCCCCTGTGATGTGTTAAATATCACAGCTGCAAAAATGAGGGCACATTTTTTCCCTGCTGTTCCCATTCCAGCTGGAAAACTTGGACAGAACCTTCCCTTGTGGTTTGTGATACTGTAAATAAAGGCTTGGGAGGTCACACGTTTTCCATCTCAAGTTATTTTGATTCCAGTGCTGGAATGGGAGGGGAGGGAGGAGGAGGAGAGGAATAAAAATAAAAACAAAAACAAAACCCCAAACTGTTGTGGCTTATTCTGGGAAAAAGAGCTCATTAATGCAAAGGGGAAGCAATTGGGAAAGAGGCCTTTGCAAAGAGGACTTAGTCTTTGACTGAAGCTGAGACTTGGATAATTAGGGTCAAAGATTTCAAAGGAATCTTCCATTAAGCTTTGAAATAAGTTCTCTACAAGGCAGAGGCCCTGAACAGGGCTCCTGTGATGTGGTGCTGTTGCTGGGCAGTTGCTGCCTGGCTTGAAAGGTTGACTCTGTAGGCATGTGGGTGAGTAATTGTACCTGTGTCCCTCTGAATATGGTTACTCATAGGCTTAAATGTCAGCTAAGTGGGCTTTTAGCTGTGAAGTTGAGAAATTGTGGTTGCAGGTGTCTCTGGCTGTGGTCAGGTGGGACAGAGTCACACAGGCAGTGCCCCATGGGCTGGGGCATGGGGGGTGGGAAAACTGTTTGCACATTTTCTCAAGATAAATGGTGCAGTTCAGCCTTCTGCAACCCCCCAGAATCGTGGCTGTTCCTGCTGCTGTTCACAGCTGGTGTCCCACATCTGCAGGCTTGGTCTCCTCAGCTGTGTCCCTTCTCCTGTTGGTGTTTGAGGCTCTGTGTGCTCACAGAGAACTCTGTTTAGGCTTCACCTGATACATCATATTTTTTCTTTTGATATTTGTATAATCATGTTTGGGATTTACTAAGAAATGGGTTCAGGACAAGGTCCACTGGGTGATGATGTGCTGTGTGATGAATATTGGCTTACAGAGGGGAAACTAACACTTACTGGCAACTGTGTTGCTCACTTGTTCTGTTCTGAAGAGACCTTTTCCTGGTAAAGATTTTTTTGTTAGTTTTTTTAATCCAAACAAGATACAAAATGTGAATATCATTTGTCACTGCAGAACTCACATTGTACCTTGACACTCGAGAAGTATTTCTTTTTCCATAAACTGTTACATTTATAAATGTACAGCAGGAACAAAAGAGAAACATTCCACATCTAGATGTTAATCTCTGCACAGGGTAGTCTTTTGATTCAATAACTTTTCTTCCTTGATCTCCTTTTGCATTTTTTTTTCTCTAATAGGCACAGGACATATGGACATAAAAAATAATGGCCCAATTTCACCCCTGCTGTAGCTCATTGACGTCATTAAAGCTACAGCAGGGATGACTTGGCCCAGATTCTTAAAAATAAGACCTGATGAACAACCCCTTATGGAAAAGCTCTGTGGAGAAGGTTGTCCTGAGCACAGCAAAGAGCAGATGTGAGTAACTCACCCTAACATCCAATAACATTCCCACTGGTGCCCTTGCAGTGAGATGCTGGGCCCTTCCTGGAGGGGACAGAAGGCTGCAGATGTGCTGCAGATGTGCTGCAGATGTGCTTTTACCGTGCCTTAGTAGTGTGAGGGAAAGGGGCAGTGAATGAAGTGAGAGAAGGGCACTTTAGGCAGAGGCAGATCTGGGTGCAGACCTCACTTGGCTGGAAGCTGTGGGAGCTGTCTCTGCCTGAGGACTGGGCTTGGCACATGGTGAGGCAGGAGATGGCAATGTAGAAAGGATCTGTGAGAAACTCTTGCCTTGAGCAGGTTTTTAGGAAGGTGGTTTGAGTCTGTTCTGTATTTTTGTACTTTTTCCTTGCGTCCTCTGCAGCATCCAGGTATTGTCACACAAGGATCAGCCATCTGAGCATGGCAGTTCCTGGCATAAAGGAGCACTAGAAGGTTCAGTATCTCGAGGTAGGCCTAAGGTGCAGCTGCTTTTGCAGGGCATATTCCCCTCCTTGTGACTGTGCAGAGAAATAGAAGTTATAGGTAATGTAGATGAAAAAAGGCAACATAGATCATAGTGAAAGTAGTAGATTTGACCTTGACTTATTAGTCTGAATTAAGCTGAACACACTGAAAACAGAAAGGTGAAAATGTGACAGGTTTTCCAGAGCTGTTGACTACTTTCTGTTTACTGAAATAGTAGTAGTGATTCATGGATGGCGACTCCAAAAACCTTTACACTAACGTACAAAGTGAGTGTTTTGCTCACTGTTATTTATAACTGCAGGAAGAAACACTCTTTACAGAGCAGTCAGAGCCCCAAAGCTGTATCTGAGGTGGGTGAATGCTTGATCACTTTTTGTACAGCCAGTATTCATTGCCCAGGGTATCTTTAATTTAACCGAATTCTTGGTGGTAATAACTGTATCTGGCCAAGACAGGTTCTCTTGCAGTGAGTCCAAGAAATCAGATAGTTCTTTTTCTGATGCCAGACTCTTCTGGTCCACTGAATATAACTGCAAGAACACATAGTTCTCAAGAAGGAAAATGCTTACTGTGATTTTGGTGACAGCTGAAGCTGACTTGGGGGAGGGCAAGATGGAGCGAATGGCACTCGTCTGCTTATGAGAACGTGTTCGTTTTAAGGGAATGTAAGTTGGAAAGTTTTTTGCAGGGGAAAGCCAGAATAGTGTCAAAGTGACATTGACTAGTATAAATAGTGAAGGGAGAATTAAATCTTTAAAATATATTCAGTCCTTTGATTAGCTATCCAAAACTCTGCTGGTAAGACAGGGAAAGAAATCTGGGCTTAACCTGATAAATGTCCTTCTAATGGTGGAAAAAGTAAGAAAACCCAAGAATTTAATTCATGTTATCCAGAGAGGCCATGCAGCACCTGGCAGCAGACTGCTAGGGAAGAGTATTAATCCTAGAGGAAATGGGGGGAAAGGTAACTGAAAACTCTGTGGCCTTCAGGACTTTTGGAAGCAAAAGATATTTGATGTAATGCAGGTAAGGGTGATTGCATATTGTGTTGCATAGAATACACCCTGCCTGATTAAACTGTCCTGCTTTGAAGTTCTCTTTCCTTGTATTGTCCTCATCCATTTCCAGCTCCCTTATGTCATTGTGGATGGACCTCTTTAGGGTCTCACCCTGCTTCCACTGAGGCCAAAAGCAAAATTTGATAGATGTGAAGAGAACCTGCCCTGGTATTTGAGGTGAGCCCCCACCATCTCTCCCCAGCCAGAGTGATGAGCACCATGGGTTGAATATTTACACCAGATTCAATAAAACCTTGATGATTGCAGAGAAGGGTTGAAGAGAGGATTCTACCAGAGTAAAAGAATGTATGAAAATTTTAAGTTGCATATTGTTGTGACTGACCCATAGCAGTTAATTTTCCAGAGCCAAGGCTACATTGTCATGGGTTTTAGTGGAGTAGAGGAATGATTAATTTCTGGGGTATACAGAGATCTTTCTTAATAATCAGACATGTGTTTTCTGGTTGAAAATACAATTTTTCAGGAAGGTGGGAAGTTGTAAACGGGCAGCAGCACGTTGTTATGGATGCAGTTACACAGAACACACACATCCCTGTGAACCAAGCCTGGCTCCCTCTCTGGGGCACTCAGGCAGTGCTGGGAAATGATGAGCTACAGCCAAGTCAGGTTTTCCATGCTCTGGAATGTCAGCACGTGGATGTCACACTGCACACCCGTCCCCAGGCTGTGGAGGGGTTATCAGGGAGATAACCCTGCTGAGCCCCAGAGCTCAGGGTGTCTTGGGACCGCTTCTGATGGGAGCTCAGCTTCACAGCCTGGAGTGGAAACTCCAGGAAATTCCAGTTCTTAGTGAGGCAGCGTGTTCTGCAGTGCTGCTGTGTGTTAATCCCTGTGCACAGGCTGGGAGTGGAGAGAAGGATTCACCAGCAGATGCACTGACAGACTCTCATGTACCCGTTGTGTTGATGAAGAATTACGAGTTGAAATCAATATGCAGATCAGGAGTGCTCTGAGTACCTAAAGAAAATCCTTCCACTGTGGTTTCTGCGTCATCCCAGCAGTTGATATAAAAAAAAAAATAAAAAGAAAAATAGAGGAATGCAAATACCATCCATATTTATTCAGATTAGAAAGGAATGTGGGGATAGAGCCATAGGGAAAAAGGGGAACTGTTCAGTGCTGAAGGAGAACTTTCAATTTAATTGATGGGAAATTTTAATCTATTTTGGGTGGTTTAACTGTTAAGCTCTAGAGCAATAGACTCACTTCAGCTTAAGTGCTTGAGTTCCACTGGGTGCTCTCAAGTCCTGTAGAGGCTCATAAGGTCCAGCTCTATTCTTAAGAGGTCACAGAGAGTAGGAAAGAATGAGGTAAGGGAAACTTTTTAAAAACACTGTTTGTGTTTATAAAAGAACAAAGAAAATAACCTTGAAATTAATTTGAGCTATCCCCTTGATCAATGACTCCTGTTTGTCCACTAATTCTTCTGTATATATCTAGAGCACCATCTACCAATAAAAGTTCCTTTAGTTTCTTACTATTTTGAGGTTTATTTTGATGGATTATGTTTCTAGGTAACTGTTGAAGGTTATTTCTGGGAAATGCTGCCAGAATGTTTATTAACATGTGACTAGACCCAGGTAGAAAAATCTGGCTGTTCTGTGCACTCTCAGTGAGGGGCAGTGACTGTGCTGAAGGGTGCAAGTCCTCCCAGTTCCCTGCCCACACTGGGCCTGGAAATAACTCTGTCAATAGTAGAAATGTCACAGCAGGAATGACTCGCTGGATGTGCCCAATTCCATTTATCTAAATGAGCTGTGATCCTGGATTTAACATGCTGTTTCGTAGCTAAGATAAGAGTCACATGAATTAGATTATTGTTGGGGAAAAAAATAGAGGGGTGCTGATATATAAATACATCTGTGGGAAGTTTGGAGAGCATTAGCAAGTCTTTTTACTTCTATGAACAGCAGTGGTCAAAGCAGTTTCCTGCAAGAGATGCTTTCCACATGATAGGAGCTCCAGTCATTAAAAAAGCATGAATCGGATTAAGAAGTGTAGGGTTATTTTAATTTGCCTTTGAGTCTTCAGATGTCAGTGCAAGCTTTAATCAGCAGCTGTGCCAGTGAGGAACCTCCACGTGAAATGGAAAGGGAGGATGTGGGCAGAGATGCTCCTGTGTGAGCAGCTTCAGGACTCCCCTGCACCCCGAAGGTTCCTGCCCCACAGGTACTCACCTCTCCAGGCTTGCAGGAGTGCTTGTGACCCTTCCATGGCTGTGTCCCTGTGTTTGTGGAGCTGAGGATGTGTTCAGCAGAGGGGCAGTTGTGTGGACAGTGGGGGTGGGTGCCCAAGAGCGTTGCTGATGCGGTGTGAGACTCCTGGGTAAGAACGTGTGGCAGAGACAGTACAAGTCTTGTGACACCAACAGCTGGCAGCTGACTGTCTCCTGGGCAGCTGTTTGATGCCGTTCTCTCAGGTGGACTTCAAAATACCATTTCCTATCCCTTCTGGGAGTTACCTCTACATGTGGAACAAACTCCTTGATCCCTTTGTCTTTTGTTTCACATCACCCTTAGGGTCTGTGGTGCTCATTGCTTTGAGTACCCTGCTGTGTTCCCTGGTGTTCAGTGGGAGATGGAGATAGAGTAATGACAAATATTAGCAGCTCATATTCTTTCTGTGTGTGCTTAATATGCATAATGTCATCTGTGTTGTGTCAGAGGCAGTGATGATCAGTTCTCTCTCCCTGCCTGTGTTTTGAGATGTTCAGTTTTGGCCCAGTACCAGTGATTTTGTCATGAGGAGCCAGAAGCAGCAGGGCACAGAGGGTGTCCCTTCCCAAGGTCGTGGTGGGTACAGCACTGCTGAACTTGGGATGACCTGGAGGGAAGGGACTGGGACTGTGCTGGGGCACTTCTGAATGCTCAGAATGCTCATGTCTGGGCAGATGGCCGTGTTCTGCAGCTCCTGTGAGGGACAAAGGCGTGTTCCCTGCACAGGATGGCAGGAAGTTCAGGAGGTGGGACAGCAGGAAGCAGTTTTGTGCTCCCAAGCTGCTGCTGCTGGAGAAGCTGTCCTTGTTCTTAAATCTGCTCTTTGTTAGTGAAGCCTCTGTTTAATTTTGTGGGATGTTCAGGGCAGTACCTGCCATCTCTCTAGACAGCTGTACTTACTCCTGTTGTTATCACCGTGGCTGTTCACTAGTGATAAAGGACAAACTGAAGAGGACCAGGATCCTGATACTTGGGAACTGGGCAACACTTTCATTTGGATTTGTCTCTTGTAGCAGAGAGAGTCGAGGCACTGTGGGGATCTGCTTCTTTGAAGACCTAAAGTGCTTTTATTGACTACTCAAACTTTGAAATGATGATGCAAGAGTGTAGCAAAACCATTGGAAAGCTTCCCTCCCCCAGTATTAAGAAAGCTATTAATGCTGTCCCCACTATTAAGACAGCTATTAATGCTGTCTTAATAGCTGCCACTTATGAACTGAAATACCCCCTGTGCCATTCCCTTTCTTTTAAATATAAGCCTGCCTGTATTGTAAATAAATACGTTAATTTAATATCACAGTTGCCTTAAATCAAGTGGCTTCAGAGTTGCCAGACTTGTGTTGCTGGCAGCTCAGGGGGATATCCTGCCCAGCAGAGACCTGGTGATGTGCTGCTGCTGCATCTTCTGTGCTGTGACCACCTGACTTTGGTCTTCCTCTCTGAGCAGAGCAGGGTCTGGTAACTCACACTAACAACTTTTCATAATCCTCCCTGCAATGCTGATTTAAAGAAAAGTGTCAGTTCTCCATCTCCTTTCACCCATGCCAACACACACACCCTGGCTTTGCCTATGGAATCTGCCTCTTCCCATACCAAAGCCTGGCATAAAAGTGGAGCTTTGGGGAATGCAGGAGCCTGCTGCTTCTGCTGAGGTGTCCCCTGGGCTATTCCCATCTAACCCCTGAGCTATGGGCTGTTGCTTCCTGGCATAAAAACAGACAAGAAACTCTGGCCAGGGGCTAAACTACATTAGCTGCATTTTCAGAAGTTAAGCTGATTGCAGATCTCTCATAAATAAATCTTTCTGTATTAATAAAGAAATGCCTGCAATGGTTGCATTATTACAGTTCATGGAAGCTTTCAGAAAGAAAAATTTCCTGAATGAGCCATTTCTGCAGTCTCAGCTGACTTTTAAAGATTGGTGTCATTAATTGAATTTTGGCTTTTCCTTTGGAATGGAGCCTGTGGTCTTTGCTTGAGCATGTGGTTGATGCACTTGAAAGAATATGGGAGGAGATAAAGTATTCAGAGCTACTTGCTTGGCTTCTGTGGCCATCAGGTTCCTGGGAAGAGTGGGCAGCCTTGCAGTGGGCCTGCCTTACACTGGGGTCTGTGAGGGTGTGAGGGTTTCCCACTGAAGCCCATGATGTTGCTGTTGGTTGGCTGTGGGGAGCTGGCTGCTCGTGTGCTGCTGACTCATTCTTCCTGCAACATTTCTCTTAAAAACCCAAAACATTGTCTGTAAGTAGCCAGATTATTCTTTCTACAGGGAATGATACTTGTTGGAAATTGATCTTGCTTAATCCAGAGCATTGCAAATGTAATAATTAAGTTCTACTTAATTTCCATACTCATTTGGTGGGGAGACAATAGCTTGTTCTTAAAACTGGGCTCTTTCTTTTGAAAATACTCTGACTAGTGCTTCATAAAAACCATCTTGCAGCCCACCCTTATTAGTCACTGATTAGAAGGTCCTTTGTGAAGTGTTGTCTGTCTCTGACATAAATTAATTAATGTGAAACCAGTAAAATTCCTATGGAAGCAAAACAGGAGCAAATTTAATACCAAATAAATGTGTGTTCTGGGCTATGAAAGTGATCACAAAACTCATTTCTTAATAGGACCACTAGAAGAACAAACCAACCTGCAGAGCTGTAGTTGTAAGCCTCAGCTAGAAATGGATGTTTGTGGATATAATTAAACTTTAGTTAATAATGTGTTGTCCTCAGTCTTTGCAGGGAACTGTATTTGGGCTGTGGCTACGTGTCCAAAGCATTTTTACTAGATGAACTTCTCTGTGCAGCCTGGTCTGGAGCTCTCAAAGCACTTGCAGCTCTTCAGTGGCTGCTCTGCATCTCAGCTCCAAGAGCACATGAAGCCTTTCCTGTGGCCGTGGGTGACTGTCCCTGTCCCTGAGCTGCTCCAGGAGAGGCAGGGGGTCACTTGGGGAGACAGTCCTTCAGCAGCAGCTTGAGGAAGGGTGAAGGATGTGAAGGTGATACTTCAGGATTCACTTTTTGCATTGCAAGTCCTGTTTTGTAAGTAAGCTGCTTCCACCGATACCTTGAATGATTTATTATCTCTCAGGGCTTTTCTTCACCCTGGAAAAAACCAAAAGATGATCAGTTTGAAACCTCTGTGCTGAGCATGATTAAGTTGTAATTTTGAAGTGATGTGTTTGGGCATATAATTTTCACGACCATCTCTGCTTTCAGGGATCATAAATACTGGTTCTAGCTGTAATGAAGTGCTGTACTACTTACTATGTTCCTATCATTGTGTGTGTCTTTTGTTTAAATTATTAAATCACAGTGGCAATGACCATGATAATGTGGTTGTTTTATGTCTTGGAACAGGGGAAAATAATTTTATTTAGTTGGAATAATGCAATTGTAGCATGCCTCTAGGTTAAAGGGGAGGTGATGCAGGTGGCTGGCGAGACAGTGCTGTTCTGATGCTTTTCTGCAGCAAATTCCACAGCCATGGAGTGGCAGCATATTTGTTTTTAATGGAACAACTTGTGAGCAAACACTGGGATGTTTATGGTGACAAGGAAAGCACTAGAAAAAATAGAGGCTATAAAATCCCACTCGTTAAGGGCAGCACATGGATAATTGGCTCAGTCAGGTGCATCTCAGGGGAGGAGATGTGGATCTGAGATCTGGCCCAAGCCATTAGAGGCAAAACACTTGAGCTCTTTGCACCTCTGAAGGCCATCTGTAGGGTAGGCAGCTCTGCCTGGGCGGTTTTGTGAGGCAAAGTGCCAGGGAAGGACTGGGAGATTCTCTGATGGAAACTGCTTTAGAGATAAAGTGTTTATTTTCCCTTTTGAAGGGAAAAGATGCGTGATAGTTTCTTGAATCAGGATGACTGCACCGATTCAGATCTAATTTGATAAACGAAGTATAAAGGCCCAGTGAATGACCTTCTGTAAAATACAAGAGTGCCTGAACCATTTGTTCTTTAAATCTTGCTTCACATCTCTGTATTTCCTGCTCAGGCTGTTCATTAGTCTCCTGTGCCCTGTTGTTTTGAGGCTGATAATGGATAGCTGAGTGGTGATGCTGAAAAGAAAGCTCCTTTATAAATTGCCTGCTTTTCTCAGCATAAAGTCTTGTGGGTATGGGGCACAAACCCTTCTCTTTTTCCCTTTTTTTTGTGTTAGTAGCTGGGCCCTGACATATATTCGTGCTCCTTAGGTCTCCTCTCCAAGTCCAGTTGATTAAGGCATCTCTTCCCCTGGTGAAACCTTACACTGCTGTGGCTGCAGCACAGACTGTGGTTTCTTTCCAAATGAATCATGAGGGTTTTACAAGCTGTAAAACTTCTCTGAAGAGCTTAAGGGTGTGACCAGCTTACAAGCGTGGGTGAATTATTTTTTTTTTCTGGTTCAGGGCTGAGTATATCTTGAATATCTGCTTGGTGCTTTTGATTGCCAGCAGGATTTGTTTTTCCTTCAGATGGGATGCAGCACAATCCCAGACTTTTGTGGCTGCCTGTGAAGCTTTGCTGGGACTCCCTTGGGGAATGGGTATAGGGAGTGATAAAACTTCATTAGTGTAAGTTCCTCCTGCCAATGTAGGCCTTTTATGAGCAATAAGCTTATGCATTTGGAGGACAAAAGTACCCATTTCTCTGGCTGAGCTTTGCTTAAGGTGATTGTGTCTTTTTGCTTTCCTCAGCAGCTCTTTGCCCAGGCCTGGGGAGGCAGATTTGAGCAGTCCAGCTTGGTCCAAGCCACTTCTCTCCAGACCTGTTTGTTCTCCTGGCGTTGTGTTTGGGACTGTGGTGCAAACACCCTGCAAGGGGACTGTGGGCTGGCAGAGCTTCTTCCTTGGGCTCATCCCTTGACCTGGTGGGTATTTCTGGCAGTGAGGCCACAGCTGGGAGGTTTTGCACTGCTGAGGTCTGGGATGTGCTGTCCTGCTCTGCCATATATGCTGGGCTGGGAAAAATCTGGCAGTGAAGGGTGTTTGCAGTAGTTTTGAGCTCTGGGTGGGGGCCTGCAGAAGCATTTCTTGCACAGTGTCTCCCAGGGCTCATCCTGGCTCCCTGCAGTCAGTCCCTCTGCTCTGGCTCAGCCTTGGCTGCCCAAAGACAGACTTTCTCCAGAGCAGGGTACTGGCCAAGAAATCTGGAGCTGGCAGTGATACAGAGTTGGCAGAGGACAAACCAAGCAGGTAGCAACTGTCAGAAGCTCTGGGCAATTAGAGGGGAATATTTTTTTTTCCCCTTTTTCAGGCATATGCCAAGAGTAGGTGGTTCAGAAGGGGAATACCTGGCACAGTATGATGGCAACTTACCCAGCTGTCTTAACAGGATGCTTTTGCCAGGAACCTTTGGACCAATTTTTCTTGGTGTAAATAAAATCAAATAAATAAAATACTCGTTACTATAAATAAAACTGAATGAGTATGATTACCTGGAGTCTCTGGATGCACCTCACATGGTCAGCAGTGTTCCTTTCTCCCTCTGCAAGCAATTACTGGAGAAAAAGGGAACCATCCTTGTGCACAGGCATCAGCTAGGCAGCATGGAGGCTCATAATAACTTTCTTCTATGATAAAGGAGATATTTTTATAGTCTGAATTTTTTTCTTTTACTTTCCCCCTGGTGGGAGAGAATTACTGGTGATGATAGCTGGTAGACCAGCTCCTGTTGGGAAGCACTGAATGGAGGAAGGATTTATTGAAGGGAATGTGTGGCAAATTCCTTTATAATGCACTTTTCCCCCCCCCCTCCCTTATTTAAAGAGGTTGTTTATAACTAAGAGACCATTAGCACCCAGGAGGTAATTTTGTTGTAGCAGTACCTTATTGAATGAAAGCTTGGTACTCTGTTTCTGGATGGAAGCCTTGGGAACAGCTCCTGTATAATACTGTACCTAAGCTTTTTTTTTTCTTTTCTCCTTTCTTCTCCTCTAAATTGCTGTTGGTGCAGTTCCTTCCCATGTAGTTTAACGAACAGCTTTGTGAAGTACATGTCAGCATTTGAATTATGCTTTTCATTTACTGTAGCCACTTCCAGTCCTCTCCTTTCACCCCCAGGGTTTCTAGAAGGCTTCTTGACAAATCTCCCTTTTCACCCCCAGCAGCCCAGTGACAAAAACCCAGGAGCTCCTTTGTGTGCTGCTTGGCTGCTTTGCCTCGCTTGCTGATGCTGTGAGAGAAATTCTGTGATTTTTGCAGAAGGTACTAAAATTGGGGGGTGCAGAACTGTGCTCTGAAGAGTCCTGGTCAGGTTACTGCCCACAGCTCTGCCTGTACTGAGGAGCAGTCAGAATTTATCAGTGTAAAACCTTCCACCAAGGGAGTTGGTGGATTAACAACATGGATTAACTGGTACGGGATGCTGAGCACTCAACATCCCTTGTGTGCAGTGGGGTTTGTTACTTCTGGCTTGCATACTGACCTCATACTAATAATCCTATGTTCGAAGCATCTGCCAGTTTTGCCTCACTGTAGCAGTTAAGAGATGGGAGAGAAGCAAAGACTGAGGATCATTGCAGGAGCAGTGTTCCTGTTTGGTTTAAAATAATCTTTCATGTGATCAAAGAAAGGGTGATGTGTTCCTAATTATCTCCACTGTAAAATCTTTTGAGCTGTTGCTGCAGGATGTCTAATCTAGAAACCTCTTTTTGGTGATAAAAGTGGTGAGGGAAGGTCATGTGTATTTTGCATCTTGCCCCTTTTACCCTCCCTTTAGTTAAAGCGTATTTGGGCTGGAACACACTGAGCTACCCAGGTGCAGAGGATATTACAGATTTCCATATTGCAAGCCCTAATTTTAGCTTCCCTCTGCAGGGTTCATGCCAATATTCACCCACTTGCATTTGCACTTTGGGTAGCACTCATTACACAGTGTGAGCTTGGCACAGTGTGCCGCTCCTCCTGCGGGGGGGATTTGTGTTCCCACAGCCCAGCAGTGGGGTGTGCGTGGGGAAGGGCCGGGGGGGAGGATGCTCACAGCTGTGGACGTGGCCCTGCCGGCCTCACTGCAGCCTCTTGGAGGCAATTGGATGGGAGGAAGGGAAAGAGAGCCCTGTAATTCCCTTCTGCTCTTCAGTGAAGTGGAGAAATGGCTCTGCATTGCACGTTGTGCACTTTGACTGTGGAAGGACTCCCAGTCCAATTTGTCAAGGCAGAGACTTGACGTGAGTCCAAATGTACTTGACAATAGTCTCTCTGCTGTCAAAACCTCTCCTCCTCCTGTGATAAAAACACAGCTCCAAGAAACACTCCTCTCCTTCCTTCCCGTGCCTCTTAAGAAAGACTCTGCATCCCAGAGACGCTCTGGGGAGGAAGTTTTTTCCTGGATTCAAGGCGCTCTACCTGTTTTCCATTAAAAAATTTTGACAGAGCAGCACATTCAAAACAAGATAGCCACAGAGAATTTAGATTTATGCTTTCTTTAATTGGCCCACATAAGATTTTATTTACTGATAGTGTCCAAAGGGAGCTGTCGAAATATTGCAGAAAGAGTGAATGCGTCCATTGTGGTAATGTGCTTTTGATAAATGCATTATGGCATAGTTATGAAGTCAGGAAGAAGCCTTAATTACTGTTATGAAGCCATTAGAGTCTAAAGCAGCAATTTGAGCTCTTGTTGCAATTGTGTTTTGTATTTCTTCACTGAAGACTTCAGCACCAAAAAGAAGTGCTTGTTTTAGAAGGTAATTTATGCCTTTTGTTTCCTTTGCCTTTTTCAAATGGTGCAGAAGTGACTGTGATAGCAATGAGCTCTATGGATTCACATAAATAAAAAACCCCACAACCTTTACACAGAGCATGTACTGGGAATTCATAGAAGGGAAGTGATACCATATGACCTGCTGATTGTTTTCTTCTGTCACACACATGGCATTAGAAATTACTGAACTTGATTTTCCCATCCTAAGAAAAAAAAAAATTGGAGAGAGGCAGGACTGGTCTCCAGGAATCTTGTGTAAATCTTCCTCTGGGGTGAGGGAAGGAGAAAGACTGGTCTTGGAAACTTATTAATGAAAATTGCTTTGGGAGATCGGTTGGTGTTATGATAACCTACAGACAGGGTCAACAAATCGTCTGTCCCTTGCAGCCTCTGTTTTCCACATCAGCTGTTCCCCAGCACAGCCTGAGTCTCTCTCGGGTCTCTGCTGACAGCCACCACAAAGCAAATTATTTGGAGCTGACTCTTCTACCAAAAATGTGTGCAAAGAAAGAGTTTTGTTTTCAGATGTTTACGATCTTTTTATCTTTTAAGTTATTCAGCAAAAGGCTGTTTAATGCTCACTCACCTGGTTTTAGTGCTTTGTAAATGTTCTCTGACTCTCGTGTAGCACATTATTTATAGCAGATGTTAATTTAATGGCATGAACTCTGTTACCCTTTAGCATACAAGCATCTTAATTTCAAAAACAAAACTGACAAACGGGGTTGTAAATCAAAGGTTAACGGGCATAGCAACACGAAGGCATTGTTTGCTTGGTTGTTAAACTGATACTGAGCTGCTTTCTTAAATGGAATATTTCTTTAGCGACAGGAAGGCTAAGTACAAGTTGTACTGTTATGAGAAAGGAGGAATGAACGTTACTTAGTGTTTTTCCAAAGCTGATTGCTTAAAATAATTGCAGGTGCAACACGGTAGCACTGATGGTTTTTACAGCAGCTCTGGGAGGCAGCTGCCGGCGCCTCTGGCTGCTCCACGTGGGCTCTGAACTGGCTCTCCCTTGGCCTCAGGCTGGGCTCTGACTCTGGGCTGGTTCTTGGAAAAGGTTGCCCAGAGAAGCTGTGGCTGCCCCATCCCTTGAAGTGTTCAAGGCCAGGTTGGATGGGGCTTGGAATAATTTGGGATAGCAGAAGGTGTCACTGCCGTGGCAGGGGGTGGAATGACATGAGCTTTAAGGTCCCTTCCAACCCAACCCATTTAATCATTCTAGGGAGCAGTGAGGCTCTTTGCTCATAAGCTTTGGTTGGAAAACACCAGCTGGAAGAGCCCTTCCCAAGAATAGGGATATCCTCAGTGTACCAAACCTCCCAGTGCAGGCTGGCTGGGAGGATGGGGGCCTCCCCATCCAGCTTTGTGCGATGTCTTGAGTCATGTTGTTTATGCTCAGTCTGCTCAGCCCCTTCAGCTGACACTCAGATAACTTCAGAGATGTCAAGAATATCTGCTCAATATGTTGGACCAGTTTTTTCCTTTCCCAAAAGTGTGTTTATCTTTGCTGTCTAGTGTGGCTTGCGAGGGCTCTGTTCTTGGGCTGTTTTTTTATTTGATTCAGTTATGAGTAATTAAAAAAAAAGGCAACAAAAAAACTCCCAAACTAACACCCCCAAGCACCGCTACTCCCAACACTTAACTATTCCAAGGCTGTATGGTTTTCCTTTCCATGTGCTTTCAGCATACTGAGCTGGGGAAAGTGATGATGGTAAATATCACTGCCTTGTTCCAAAAGCTGTTGGGTAAGAGCAGCATCTGAAGTATTACTGGAAATACTCAGAACTGTTACAACAGCATCTCTGGTGGAATTTTTCTTTTTCAAAAGTCTTTCCCTTCCCTTAATTTTGGGTAGAAGATGCTAATTAGAGAGATTCAGGTGTCAGCAAATGTCCCAGGGCTCCCGAATCATGCAGCAGAGAGCGGATGCTGAGACATTCTCCTTTGCTTCAGATGGAACATTAACTCTGAGAGTGCACTGGTAGTGCTGCTGCAATTATCATCATGTATTGTGTATTTTCAAACTCAAAGTGCTTCCAGTTATGATGTTTGTCCTGATTGACTATTGTTAGCGGTGTTGTGAAATTTGGGTTGACTTCTTGAAGTCTGCTGCCACACAGCATAAAAATTCTCAGAGTGCTACATCTGTGTAGAGTGACAACACTCCAGATTAAACCTAAGCACTACTACTCCCAAGGAGATAGGTTAAGTATTTTTCCTCTCCAGAGTACTCTACACTGAACAGCTCTACAATTAAAATTGATATATCTTTCTACCTGCTTGGTCTAATACCTGTTATTTCCTCTTTGTTTCAAATTTGAGTAGTTGGGGCCAGTTCACGCTTCAGAGATCTAATTTAAATGAATTTGTTCACAGCTGTAAGCTTGTAGATGTGTTAATCAGGTAATGTGAAGCTCTAAAGAACTGCTGCAAGAGTCCAGAGAAATTGAACAAGATGACTCCTCTGCTCTCCAGGCACAGTTCTATTGGCTTGTCATCGTTCCAGTTGGTCTCACCAGCCTCCAGCACAGTCCTCCCAAAACTGTGTGCATATTTATTTATTCAGAGCATTTGGTCAATGTCTAACTTGCGGCATGATGCTGTTTGACTGTTTTCTAGTTTGTTAAAATGTTCCCCAGAAGGTGCCTGGCATTACTGCAGCTGCTGGATCTGCATTTCCACTGACAGGGGCTGCCCAGCTTGTCCTTGCCCCAGTGAAGGGATTTTAACCAGTTCAGCTCTGTCCCTTGCAGATTTTCCTGGGAAGTTTTTCACCCCAGCTACCACACCCAGATTAGAATCCGAAACCAACCGTACGTCTGCAGGCATTTGGGGCAAATGCCGCCAGAAAATGGCACAGAGGACAAAAAGTAAATTTACCTTCTAAAATCCTTTCAGCTATTAACTATTCCAGATATAATTAGAAACACAGGCAAGGATTATTATCCTATAAATGCCTTTCTAGTCTGTTCTGCTTTTGTAACCTTTTTATTTCATCTGTCATCGTGCCTTGCTGCGTTGTTTCTCCTTGCAGCCTGGCGTCTCCAGCATCGTGTCCCACTGCTGCCTCGGTGCCTTGCACTGCCTCTGTTTGCTTTCTCCCTCTATTTACGTCAGAGCTGTCGTGGCTTGGCTCTGCACTGGTGTTCTCCTGAAGCCACCATCACTCAAACAAATAGGTGGTTCTTACTGCTGCAGGAAAATGAGGAGCTGCTCTCTGCGATTGCTCTCTCCCCCAGCTGCACATCTTTCCCCTTTGCCATTCGGTAGATAAAGATTTTTGGAGCTTTTTGGTTGGTTGGTTTTGTTTTTAAAGTGCCTTGGAAGTGGAAAGTTGAAGCTTTGTGTAAATTGGTCCCTGCAGGTGCTGGTGTGGGCAGAATGGGTCCCTTGGAGCAGAGATGCAAGTCTCTGCTGGAACCCCTGCTGCCAGGCAGGAGCTGCCCGGCCAGGATGGGAAGGAAAGGCACTGCTTTCCTGTAAGAACATGCCACAGTTTGCCCAAATCCCTAAACCTGGTGCCTGAGAGCCCCTGAGTGGGAAGGGGATGTGCCTCAGCCCCTGGAAGTGCACCTGAGCTCAGATGGCCAAGCCTTTCCCTGTCTGCACACCGTGGTGTCCTGGAGCTCTGGAGAACCTGGTGAGGACTCACCTGATGTCATGTGAAGGTGCTGGCCTGAAAACCCTTTGTTAGAACCACACAGCTTTCCCTCCCAAAAGTGATCACCTCAGCCAGGACCAGCAGTGGGAGTTGTGCTCTGTAGTGTCATTTTATATGTGCACTTCCATGTGCCTGTGTCCATGTCAGTGAGAGCTGAGGGTGCTCAGCAGCTCCAGGATTGGGATCCAAGGCACCCACTGAGCAGTGACAGCACCTTGTAAAACAAACAAACCCCCCTAAAATCCACCCATCATTTCCCAGACACAGCTGAGATGCTCAGCCCTGCCCAAAGGGAGATCGATGGTGTGTTTGGACTCCCTGTTGCTTTCCGTGGAGGTGAGCGTGTTTATGTTATTTAAGGAGTTGGTACATAATCAGTCTTAAAATTAACTGCCTGCCTGTTGACTTGTCACCCTGTGAATGAAAACACATTGCTTGTAATTTGTTTGACATTATTCTGTCCTGTTGTCAGGCTTCTAATTACATTTACAACATAACCCAGATGTCTGTCTGTCTCCTGGCTCCTTTTTTTTAGATTATTATTATTATTATTATTTATCTTTTTTATTGTCAACCATGGAAGGAAATATTTCTCTGAGGTGATGGGAGTCTGTTTGCTTCTCTCTGTTTTCAGGAGATTAGTAGGTGGTTGCAGGCTTATCTCTTAAAACTCTTCCTTTGAAAAGAAGGTGTCACTTTGGGCATCCAAAATTGCTGATCCCTTGTGAGTTTGGATTGACCTTCTGTGTACTTTAGGGTTATTGAAATATGTTTATCTACATTAAAGTGTTTCTTTAGGTACTGCTTTCTAAACACGATCACATTCCCCACCTTATTTATTTTTAAAGAAGAGATAAATTACTTGTGCTTTTAGAAGTTTAAAATATTAATGTATATAAATATAACAGTGAAAGAGAGGCAAGGCAGAAGGGGTTGCCCTTTCAAAATGTGCACAAGTGAACAATCTTTTATGGAAGCCATTGGATAAGCCTGTAATGCTCCTTGCCAACAGTGGATTTTGATAATTAGCAAAGGAAACTCAAGCTGCTTGGTGTGAGGCTTTACTGCTCCAGCCCTATGCTGTAGCTTGAATTTTCCTTGAACCACAAGATTTTAAGCACCAGAACCACCATTTTTCTATAGAATATCGGATCACCAATGTACCCAAGTCCTGTTTTCCAAAAGCATTAAGTCACTTAAACATCAAAGGGCTGCTGCTTCCTTAATGGGATTTCTGGACACTTCACCTTTGTTCCCACTTGGAGAAAGCACTGTTGGCCACTGAACAAGCTCCATTCCCCTTGTGGTGGTTCTTTTTTAGCTGATTTAAGTTTGCAAAGCAACAGGGGTTTGTGGTAACTGTTTTTAGAGAATAGAAACTTGACTCTTGGTCCCTGCTGCCTTGGGATTTTTTGGTATTATTGATCACCAGCTATCCTAGCTCTGAGCTGTGGAGGTTTACTGTTCTATTTCGACGCTGTTTTCGTAGGCAAAAGAGTTGGATTCGGCTCTTTCCAGCAGGAGAGAGATTTTTCTGTTCTGCAAAACATTGTTCAAACAGAGCTTGTGGTAGGAGAGGAGGCAAAAGCATATGAAAGACACAGTGGGTTGCCATAAGAGAGAAAAACTGTGAGGAAAGAATAAAGGAAATAAAGCAAGTGTTCAATACAAGTGATGGATGTGAGCCTTAGGCATAGAGGCTGCAAATTATTATGTGGTTCCTGCCATTAGTACAAATACATCCCTAATTTTCCCCTCTGTATCCCAGCCAATGGGATCTTAATGAAGGACAAACTATGTAAACAAATTCCCTGAACCACTTGTGCCTCAGCTTGAGACGAGCCGTGTTCTGTATCGCCCGTGTTGCTCCGTGGCGGTGTGACGGGGCTTTTTGATGTACTGCTGTTCTTCCATGGGGTCTGGGCATCTGTCACTCCTGCCACCTGTGGAGAGGGCTCCTGGCTGTGCCATCGAAGGTCGTTTGAGTCTGTAAAACTGCAGGGACAGAAACGAAACCTTGGGGTTTTGTGGTGGAAGAGCCGCTTCCCAGGAGGGACAGAAGCGATGGGCTGTGTTGGGCCTGGCTGAGATGCTGCTGGAGAGAGGCTGGAGGAGGGGGGTGTTGTCACTTGAAGTTCCTCTCTGATCCCTTCTTGCTTTTGTTGGCAGCCAACAGTTAAAAAGAGAAAAGGCATTTCTAGCTCTGGGCATCTGAGCCCAAGCCTGGCTGCCACCTCAGCCGGCTCTGAAGATCTTGGCCCTTATAGGAGCTGACAAACAAGAATGAATTGATGACTCACCAGCACGATAATGTCAGAAATGTTAGTTTTATTTTGCTGTTCCTGCATGTTCCTCAACCTGTAACCATTTAATGCATTTTTTAGCCTGAAGAAAGGCTGTGTCCATGTACAACAGAGGATGAAAATGCAGAGTGGGTGCTTTTGGAAGAAAAGTGTCTGTGGTGCAGTGGGATGTTGCAGGTGGATGGCTTGGCTTCCACCAAGAGAGAGGATTGGCAAAGCCTGGTTTTAGTCCAGGTGGTTGGTGGAGCAAAAAAGGGTTTCTCTAAAGGTTTGGTGTTTGGTTTTCTTTCTTGTTTCTTCTCCTGAAGCAGCACAAAACAGAACTGTGTTAACTACCTACACTTGAGTCTAGGAAAGCTCTGTCTGTGTGTTTGCACAGATTGGGACTTACAGTGACAAGTTAATTCTTGCACTGGGCGGGAGGAAAAATCCTTGGAACAGCAATGAAATGATGTCAGTTTTGGGGAGGAGAGAAAAAGGGTCTTCAGAGAAAAGGAAAAATATTCTAGTAGTAAGAAATTTAGAAAATAGAACAACATGAATTTCTTGAGTTGTCTTTATAGTTATCAGTTCACTGGTCCAGTGGGTATGACTTTTTTTTCTCTTCAATGATGAGAAGTTATCTTAATAAATTAAGGGATTTATTAGCAGGAGCCATGTGTTTTCCATCCTTCAGCCAGGACCAGCTCTCGAGGGCGCCTGAACCCCCTCACGTTTCTCTGTGAGCACAGAGTGAAATGGGAATCGCTCCTGGCTGTGAGCACATCACACTCTGCACAGGTCCCTCCTCAGCTGTGGGGCCTTTCTTCTGTCCCTTGTGACAATATGTTCAGTGTCTAAACTCTATGGATTGTGTGTGTGTGTGTGATTTTGTTGTGGTTTTTTTCCTAGTTTGACTTTACTTCTCATGTTAGTCGTACTTTCTTCTTGTTCCACAGTAAGTTTGGATACTAATCATAAGGTATTCACCCTCTTCCACTGTGACAATAACAGCTGCTTGATCCTTTTTTTGTAAAAATTTTACCTTTACAACTGCAGCCTTCCAAAAATAATCGACCAAAAATCCTCCAAAGAACCCAAGCTATGAAAAATCCAGTGAGGCTTTGAAGAAATGTCAGTGTCATTTAAATATGTAACACACGCACACTCGGGCTTTCTCTCTGTACCTGCTGTCTAATTTCCCTTCTCTCAATAGCTCTGACTAATGCTGGGATCTTTCCCTGTTGGAGCTCTGCTATTTATGAAGAGAGCAAGTCCTGTCTGTAGGCTCAGGAATGCTTGGAGTACGCAGCACACTCAGATTAATAATGTGCATAAATAGCAAATAGTTGAAGGACCAAGTCCTCAGAATAACAATTGGGCAGAGATGACCCTGTTGAATATGTGATGAAGGAAACAGCTTTCCTGCTTGCCAGCCCTTTGGTTGCTGGCCCTGCTGAGGGTGATGCTGTATTTCTGTTGCAGGTGGAGGTCTCCTCCCAAATTCTGCTGATCTTGCCTGGGTAGTTTTTTGAAATGGTGCTGAGGGCATCTGTGACAGAAACCATGGTTTATTTTCCTTCATAATCATAGAGTGGTTTGGGTTGGAAGGACCTCAGAGATCATCTCATTCCACCCCCTGCCATGGGCAGGGACACTTTCCACTGGACCAGGTTGCTCAGAGCCACATCCAGCCTGGCCTTGAGCACTTCCAGGGATGAGGTATCCACAGCTTCTCTGGGCAACCTGTTCAGTGCTGAATGAGTTATCCTGCTGCTGCTCTACTTTCTCCTCTACAACAGGCTGATTTTTCAGAGTAATCCTTAGTGCACTCATTTGCAAGAGGCTCGTAGGGCTGGCTCTGTCTTTGACACAATTATCTCTAATGCTCTTCCCTTGCTGCAGCCCCCCTGTGTGTGTTCACCAGATGTTCACATCACATTTCATGTTCCCCTGTATCCTTGAACTATAAAGGAGAAAAACAAGAGCGCTGTTAACCTGTGTAGTGCTCCTCTGGAAATGGAGAGCTGCCTCCCCATCCTCACCAGGAGGAGAGAGCAAAGCTGCACCTACACGGTTTTCTGACAAAAGCTTCAAGTGCTCTCCAGCCCTTCAGTGGAAAAAATCCTGGGAGCACAATGCTGTTGCTTATTTAATTACTGTTACTACCTAGTGTGTTTAGGGCAGCATTTTAAGTGTAACTGGCATAAGGGATTTGCTGAACTCATTACTTGTTCTGCTTGTAACAATTTCTGTGTCTCCCTGGCCTGTCTTGGGGAAAATAATCCACTTAAAACATCTTGAAAGAAGGTCTAGAGAGAGCTTACTGAGGCCAGGGCAATTCAAAGTATGTAGTGGTAGTGTTGATGCTCATTTTCTGCTGCGTGTCTGGAACTCCTGTTAGCATAAAAGATTTGATACACTGGTTTCAGTGCAGAATAAGCATAAAAGTGCCCTTAGCAGCGTTTCCAGGAGGCAGCTGACACACGGACCTTATCTCTGTAACATTTCAGCAATGATAAAGCATCTGTAGCTCTTTCCATGACACAGTTTAGTAAATCCAGCAGCAGCCCTTTGCCTGTCTGACTTGCAGAGAAGATGTGGAGCTGCTTTTTGACTTTACTGCACAAAGTGCTGGGCAATGAGCACTGTAAAACAGTAATTTGTCTATTAAGTGTGAACTCTGATTTCAGTCTCGTTGGACTCTGGCTGCTCTGGTTCAGTCTCCCTGGGTCATCCCTGCACAAGGATCTGCTTCACAGCAAGGAGAGAGGCCAGAACATGTCACTTTTTGTTCTCCTTTTGCACATCCTTTGTGTAGGTAGTGGGAGAAATGTGCTCCTGAGGTGCACAGGGACGTGGTGCTGCCAAGGAAATTCAAGCCTGATTGGGAGCGGCGGTGGCTCAGCTTGGTCTTGGGCAGGTGGGGGCTGTTCTCATGCGTGTGGTGATCACACTGCAGTAAAGATCAGTATCTCTACATGATATTTCTGGGGCTGTCACGAACTGGTGCAGCTCCATTATTAATGTTGACCTTTTCCCTGCCCGATGAGACATCCATCTGCAACATCCACTGCAGAGGCTCAGGAGAGCAGTATCCTGACACCTGTTGTCAAAAAATGTCCCTTTCCCCCTCGTTGTGAACCATCTCTTGTGATGTTTTCCACATGGCAGCCCCCAGTATGTAAAGACGAGCACGTTTTCTGTGAACACAGCTGCTGCTCTTGACCCATCTGCCAGGAATTCTGCTCTTCAGACACAGCTTGCTTCCTCCTGGTGTCTGTCTCCCTGTTCCATCAGAAACAAACATTTTAACACAGCTTTGCTTAATGCAAAAGAATAACACACTCTCCTTTTAAGGGCATGGTTCAGAGCATGAATGAATCTAAGGATGGGCTGAATCTCCTGTTATTAAGTGGTTTAGTTTGGACAACTGTATAAAGTATTTGTCACTGCGGAAAATCTTCTCTTCCACTGCATAAAAATTCCCTGAGCAAGCGTGTCTGGGCAATGCCAAACCTGGTTAGTGTAGGGTGAAGCTTCTTGAGAGTCTCTGTCCCTCCTGCTCAAAAGAAAACCAAGTCCATGCTTCATCTTTAATTGGGTTGAATATTGCTCTGCTACAAGAGCTTTCTCAGCAGCACGACCAGTATTGGTACAGGAGAAGGAACAGCAATTTGTTTTACTTAATATAAGGAGGGAACAAATTAAAAATATATTTAAAACGCCCTCAAACACAAAACAAACTTAAGAGGAAGCTGGCTTTAAAACACCTGCCTCTCACCTCTGCTGAAAAGGGCACATAACTGAATTACAGAGGGCCTGCATCATGCAGTCAGGAGTCTTTCCACATCATGGTCATCATGCTGCCAAGGGTGTGCTCACGAGATGTCCTCTAATTCAGTTAGAAGTGCTCTTCCAGGAACCATATCATTATGGGGCTGGAAATTCTGGAAACAGGGTGGATGCAGTAGTACAGGAGAGCTGCTGCGCTCTCCCCTTCTTGGTGCTAAAAATGTCTCTGGAATGAGCCGTGTCCTGGTCTGGCTCTGCTCCTGCTGGCTGGGCACAGCAGCCTCCAAGGGGCTCCTCTCCCCTCCTGCTGTCCCTGCTCTGGCTCCAGGCAGAGGGAAGGGCTCTGCAGAGCTGGGTGAAGCTTCCTCTGCCCTGCTGTGCCTCTTCCCTTCGGAACCACCTCGCTCCTGAAGTGATTGGTTCTTTTTCACCATCAGGAGGGGCCTCCTGATCTTTTCATCCCATAGGTTTAATTTTTGATGTCATCGGGTTTGCTTTGGTCCATAGGTTGTGTTGCCTCTGCCTGACTCTTAACCAGGAGAGCATCTGAGTGAGGTTGGGCTTTCTGCCTCACAGAGCTGTCATTTGATGGGAAATAGAGACAGGCACAGGAGGAGAATCAGCTGCAGCCTTTGGACTCTCAGCACCTCTTAACTGTGCTGTTAAATTTTTGGGGTTTTTTTTGTGTGTGTGCTGTGCTCTGGACAGTCTGCTTAGCCATCCCTGCCATGTGGTAAGTGTGTGCTGTTTTAAAGAGGAGGATGTTTGAAACTAGAGTAACAGCTTCTGAAATTCCTCCCTTAGTGCAGTCCTGAGTGCAGGATGGGCAGGGACTCCAGGGGAGCAGCCTTCACTCGCTTGGAAGAGCTTTCTTGGTGTGAGCTCTCTGCAGAATGATGTTGGATCTGATGCTGCCGTGTCCAGAAGACATCTGGGCCTCTTTATTGTAATCATGTTTGTGCATTCAGACCAATTTTGATGGTTATGAAGGTTCAAAAAAATCCCAGAGACTTTAATAAGCTAATTCAGTAACTGTTTGTGGCTTTTGTTGTTCCTCTTTGTTGTGAGGACAGAACTGGTTCGTGCTGATGAGTGCTGCATGAAAATTATATTATTAGTAATTACTGGTAATTTCTTGTCTGGAAACTTCAGGTTTGTGGGAGCACTTAAATCCATTTACTTCTGTATTCCCTCTGACTTGGCTGTAGCATCTCTCAGTACCTCCAGACAATTGAGCAGTTCCCTTTTCTCCATGGCTTCTCACACGGGCTCAGGG
Organism: Climacteris rufus; assembly: GCA_013398175.1. Classification (NCBI taxonomy): domain Eukaryota; kingdom Metazoa; phylum Chordata; class Aves; order Passeriformes; family Climacteridae; genus Climacteris; species Climacteris rufus. Next base: position 679,973 of record VZRZ01002776.1, on the reverse strand, counting down.
TGGCAGAGGCAGTTCCCTCTCTGTCCTGACGTGGTTTTTCTGTCCAGTCAGGGCATCACTGAACTGCAGAGGCTTCCCCCAGGCAAAAGGAGCAGCTCCAGCTCTGGCTCACGAAGGATGTCGGTGCAGGGTGATGCCTCAGGGATGAGGGGGAAGGCAAAGGACCAGAATGTGCTTCTACATTTTCCCCTTAAAATTGTAATTTTATTTTAAACATGCTGTGGTAACACCATGGATTTTGTCAGCTGGCAAAGCGAAGGATTAGTCATAGAGTTTGTTTTGTTTTCTTCTAGGGAAGCTGGCAGAAAGGTAAAAAGAAAAAAGTGTACCATTAAACAAAAATCTGTGGGAAAACAACCCTAAACCAGCAGCTTTTCAAAGAAAATGACAGTATTTCTGTATTTGCTCTTCATGGGGAACATCACCTGGCTGTGGTGTCTCAAGTCCCTCTTTTGGATTTAAATTAGGGATATTCCTGATTTTTGAGTTGTGCATGGAAACATGCAGTGGAGGTAATCTTACCTGGCTTAACTAAGGAAAAGGGAATAAATGGGAGTACTGCTTATTTGTTCAGTTTGAGAGTTACTTTTTTTTCCTTGTGCCAAATACTGAGTTTTTTCTTCAAAGATCATCACTGGAGTAGAAGCATTTTTATCACTCTCTCAGTCTGAGATTAATAGAGGGGGACTTCTTAAAAGCTGTATCTTCTGTTTTGATTTGGTTTCCAGCATCCTAATTACTTCTGCTGCCAGCCATGCCTCTGTATCTGCTTTGCTTTCATCTTCCTGGCTCTGATTGGAAGTAGCCTTAGACCAGAAAAGAAGGAAATCTTTGCTGTAGGTGAGATAAGCAGCATTTGCAGAGGAGGAGGGCCGGTGGCTGGCACCTTTCACAGGACCTGCAGCCTGGGAAAACTTGGGAATGCTTGGGAACACGGCCAGAGGTGGGGCAGCCACAGGGTCATCTCAGCCAGCTCTGGCAAGGGCTGCTGCTTTGAAATTTGCCTGGGAATAAATAGTAAGTAAACCCTGGGATATGCTTGATGAGGCAGTTCCTGCAGATGTTCCAAGCTTTTGTGAAAGGACCAAGCAGGAAAAACAGTGGGGTTTGCACCTTTTGAAATATTTTTTTTTTTGTCCTAAGCTGTAGTAAATTCATCTACATTTTCAACCTGTTTGTTTTGGTTTAATGTGGAATCCTAATGACCAGGTATTATTAATAAACATCTGATTCCTTATTGGTTGGAGAGGCTGGCAGGATGGGGGCTCTGGGGTATAAGCCTGTGGCTCCTGTGTCCAGATAATAAGGTGGCAGCAACTTTGATTCCCTGTGTCACTGTCTTTTCATGACTTTTTGTTCAGGAAGGTCAGTAAAGCTAAAGAGCAAATAACTTGTTCCCTAAGCAGGGGGCTCACAGTCCAGGTTGAGTTTATATTTGTAGTTTTGTTTGGAATTTTGTTGTTATTGGCTGAAGAAATGCTTGTGCTCTTCTGGTGCTCTGTGAACTCAGCTGCTGTGGTGCCCTTCAGTGCCTCTGGATTCAGAGAGGGAGGAATGCTTGTTATTTTGTGTGATGGAAGGGCCTGTCTGTTTTCAGACTCTGAGATGTGCAAAACTTTCAAACACCAAAATACTGGCAGGGTGATGCTAAACTTTCCTCTTGTTCAGATAAGTAATGGGAGATTTGTTCTGATTTGTAAAAGAATAATAATTTCTCACCGCTTACTTCACATCAACACTGATGGGGGTTTTTATGAATTGATTCTCTCACTGCCCCCTCCTCCCCCCCTCTAAGAGATCTTTTGCAGCACATGGAAAATGTGACTGACCCTTAAAGGTCAGAGTCAGTCTACCCTACTGCTTTTCTTATCCTGCTTGTCAGAGAACGCAACTTACTTGCTCTAACTCCTGCCCAGATTTGCTTTTTTATTTGGTGTATATCTAATTTTTTTCCTTTGTGTGAATTTTAAATAGAATTTCTATAAAATATGGTAGCAGTAGAGCTGTTCTCTGAACATAATTTACTGTGTTTTATGGCTTCTGCTGATCTTTTTTTAGTTTCTTGCTACCGATGATATTGATTGGAGTACAGCACTTTTATGCAGCTGAAGGGAAAGGTTATGCTATTACAGATTATATATTTTTTAAAGACTCTTTTACAATAATAAACATATACACCAGTGGTTACCAAAACTCATTATTAAGTAGCTGTAAAACCTCTAACAAGATAAACCATTTAATGCATTGACTTGTTAGTGTCTTTAGCCCTGCCTTTGATGGCGTGGTAGGTAGAGTGTATATTTAGAAACTAACTCCAGAAAAAAGCACATCCATCAGACTAAAGTATTTTTCAAGACCCGAAAACAATCCTGTTTTTTTTTTTTTTAAATTATTTTTCCTAAGCAGAAAGTCATGTGCTCTGCTTGAAAGATGCTGGTGGTAAAGTTTTGGGAAAAAACAGAGACAGTGGGCTCGTAACATCCCAGCCATCCCAAAAGAGTGGGATTTACGTGGTAATTCTGCCCCTGTAGCTCCCCATTAACAACTGCCAGGATGGAGATGTGGATGAGAAGAGTGTTGGTGTCCAGATTCCTTCCAAACCTCCTGGATTTTGGGTTGGCTTTTATTTCTGGCTTTTGTAGGAGAGTTCAGGGGTGTGCAGTCAGTTGAGCTGAGCACCAGGTGTGCTGTGGATGTTATTCCTCTGTCTGGAGGGGGTTTGGAGGTTTATCAGGTGTCTCAGGGAATGGTTCAGTTTGTAACAAACAACCTCTTTTTGTGTCTCTCCTGACAGAGCTGACTTGCTTCTGCCAAGCACTGGAATATGACTGGTTTTCCAGAACATGGGCAGAGCATCCCCCATTATTAAAAAGCTTCTGCTTAGCATTCTTGACTTTGTTTTCTTTTTTTCTCTTCTTTTTCCCTTTCTTTGATGTCACACAAAACACTTGTCTGGAGTAGTGAAGTGTGTAATGGAACATTTAACTAATTTTTTTTTAATCTGGGTGTGGCTAATTAATAGCTGTACATGTGTGCACTTGTGATAACATGGGGTTTCTTTTCTTGGATTTTTTTATTTCTACAGGGATGTACATTTGACTGAAAGACTCAATTGCTTCTCTTGCACATTCCAATATTTATTTGCTTAACTGGTCCTACTAATGAAGAAGGTGTACATTCTGAAAGGCTTTACACACTCTAAGGAAAAATTAAGAACGTTTCTTTGTGTTTAGTGACACTTAACAACAAGAGCTGCCCTATAAGTAACAGGGAAGAAAGTTGCTTGTGATACCCAACAGCTTTGTCCTCTGAAATGCCACTACTGGCAATGTGTGATTATTCCCATCAGGCAGCCTGAGGGACTTGTACAAAAGTTTTTTTGGCATCAGTTGGGTGTTACCTGTGTTAGCCCTGCGTGCCTGAGCTGCTGGAGAACTGGGGAGGAACTTGCACATGTAGATTTTTTTCCACCAGAATTACAGATTTCACCATGTGTATTTCATCTTGTCAGTTTTTTGAGGCTTTTCTCTTTTCCCACTGTGGTTTCTATGGGAATGTCACGGGTTTGGGTGGCGTGTGTAACCCTCCCAACTGCAGCACAGTCTGTCTCTGTATTGCTTTATTTTTTGGGATTTTTTTTTTTTTGGTGCTCGTTTTGTGCTGCAGGACAGGGGCAGAGGGTGTTTGACATTAACTGGGGGGTGCCTGTTGATGGTAATCAAAGGGACGATTTTTCCATCCTCTGGAAGTGAAACAATTAAATCAAAAATCTGCACAAATGGATCTGCACAAATTCCACCCAGGCTTGAGGATGGACCTTTACCATCCCCAGTGTTATGATGCAACCTGGGAGCAGTCCCAGAGGTGGCAAAATTGGTTTGGGGAGTGAAGGTCTGTGACTGACCCCAGGAAGGGCACTATTGAGTGAAAGGTTTGTCTCTACCACCTTTTTCAGAAGAACTGGTATGTGCTAAAACATCTGAGGGAACTGGGAGTGTTCCTAGCCCCGGGCACAGCTCTACATGCATTTAAAAATAAAAACTGCTGACATTTCTTTCAGCTGTCCTTAGTGTGAATCAAAGCACTCTGGTTTCCAGTATTTCTCAACACTGACAACAGCAGGCTGGCCAGCAGAGATATTTTAGCCCTGCATGCAGGATTAGTGCTGTCTTAGGGGGGGAAATGAGGAAAATGAGTGTTCCAGCAAACGAGCAACTCACTGTTCACTGAAAAAAAGCCTGGTACTGCCTGGTGGATGGTTCTGTGCTGTACAAGGCTTTTGATGTGGAAATCCTGTCAATCACCTGCAAGCTGAAGAGCTGTAAGAGGGTTGAGCTTGCTGGTGCTCATTTGCTGTACAGGCTCTGGGAGCTTCTTGCCAAGACTGTTCAGTGCAGATTGTGTGTCTTTGGGTGTAAAACTGAATTCTAAAGGTATAAAGGAATTTAGTTAACTAATCCCGTTCTAATTTTAGAGTGTGAGAACTTAAACTTCAGCTCTAGGGCTCCCCAAACACTAGACAAGGGGCTGAGGTAGGATTTTGTGGTGCAAATACCACACTTTTCTGTTTTCTCTGGTTTTCAAACCTCCTTATGCTCCACAGCTTTCTTCCTACCCCTGCCCTTGGTCTGGCAGCATTTCTGCAGTGGATTTCTGAAGAGGGGTTAGGCCACACAGGGTGAAAGATGCAACAGGAACAAATCATCCCCTTTGTCCTTGTCCTGGGATCACACCCAGCACAGGTTGGTTTGGCTGGAGAGTGGAGGAGCCTCTCCCAGCAGGGTTTTTGTAGCCAGTCAGTGAATGCTCTCAGAGAACATTGCTGAGGTGTGGATAGAACTGGAGGTATTAATGCAGGCTTTTACCACATCATCTTTGCAAACCATCTTCTCCAATAAATGTGACAAGCTATCCTGGGGCTTCCAGAGGAATTTGTCCCTGAATCTTGGAGAGCTCAGTGCTGGGAAGTGTTAGAGAGGCTGACACTGCTGTTTTGGAAATCTTGAAGGTGATTGCCAGGGAGAGGAATATGAGAAAATTACTTCCTTCTCCTTCAGATGTGGCCAATTTGTAACTATTTGGCTAATCTGATTAGCTCATCTTGCCTGGGATGACAGATAGGACAGATAACTGTGCTCTGCTCAGTTGGGTCCTATTGTGCTAAAGGAGCACATGACTTTATTTTGAAAGAGTAAACTTGTGTAGGAATAAATACTGTAAAGAGGAAAATGCAGCTTTCTCTACTTTCCCTGTGACAGGCTTCAAAAATTTGTCCATTATTCTGTAAAACAGTGTAGTTACAATCCTGTCTGTCAGCATGGAACTGGAAAATATTTTCAGCTCAAAATAAACTCCACAAAGAAAATAGCTTCCATGTGATCCCTTATTCAGAGGAAAGCTACTGGACTTTAGTCCTAAATAAAGATTCCAGGCAACTTTGGTGCTTTGAAGAGCACTAGTAGTTGTCCTAAATTTGACTTTACCAAGTCCACTCTCCTGCATTGCCCTTTGCAAGTCAACAGAGCAAGTTTCCTGTTGGCTTCTCTTTGTTGTTGGTGCTTTCCGTCTCTTTGAGAGTGGCTTCAGTGGTGTTAAATGCAAGGAAAACTTTCCAAAATGTAATTATTGAGCCATCACTTAGTTGGCAAGTCATTTTCAAAGCTTGCCATTGTCCTTTTGTCCTCTTTATCATCGCTGGGAAAAAATGCATTAACCTGTGCCTGGGAAGGCAATGATTTGCTTGGTTTTTGATATAGTCAGACCTATTTATTTTGTCAGTGGGAGATGCTTCTAATGTATTTAGCAGTAAATCATCCTGAAGCCAGGTCTCTGAACAGCTCTTGCTCGTGTTCTTTCTCCTGATGGGGCTGTTGTTGCTGAATTTGCAGAAGAGAATGGCCATTCTCCTTTCTCCTCTAATTTCACAGATCGTCAGGGTTCAACTGCATTACTCATTTCTGAATTTTTAGAAGTAGCAATTCTGGTTAGTTTGGAACTTGGAAGTTTTCTCTCCCATTAGCTAATTAGGACTATTATACTCTATTGTCATTATTGTCACTCAGGGTATTTTTGAGAATTAAGGGTGAAAAGTGACTGTATAAAATGAAACTCATCAACGAGGCTCCCCGAGCCTATTGTGAGTCACCCTTGCTGATTTTAGTGACAAAAATAAATCTTCTGTTACAACTGTTGACTCCTGCAAGCCCTGCAGTTACTCATTGCAGGAGCTGGAGCTGATTTGTGTTCAGGCTCCTGCCTTGGGAAGAGCCACTGGCACCAACACATGGCCAGGGAGGCTCAGGCTTTTGTCAACCAGGCTCTTGCCTCTCCACCTCTAGCCTGGGAGAAGTTGTTAAAATTTACTGCCTCTTGAATTGTTGTGATCATTATCAATTTATTAAAAATGCTGAAGCTGAACACTGCTGTCCTGAGGAAGGAGAGGCAGCTGGTTCTTAGCTAAATCTTGTGTTTTAATGGGAGAACAGAGAGGATGAAGTCTTGGGTTAATGTTGATGCCTTTTCTTTTTCTTAAAACCCGCACACATAAATTGCGCACTTGAACAACTGAAATAATATTCTAGAGATGGTCTGCGTAATTAAAAAAAATTGTTAGCAGGTTGTCACTAGAAGTATAGATTGTTAGTGTTGCCATTCCTTATGCTTTGCTTTTCTTCTTTGTAATTATCGTGACTGGTATTTTTAGGGCAGTTTGCAGCTTGTCTATTTTCTCCCAAGTTGGCTAAAAATGCTGGTCTCACATGACATGATAAATATTCTCTTGGAAAGCAATGCTGTATATACCCTGAGCTTCCTGTTCTTCTGATGTCTGGATTCATTCCTTCGAATTGCAGGAGCTGGGGGAAAGGTGTCCCTTTTTTGTTGAAGCCTGGGCATGTGGCTGTTGAGGGCCTTAAGAGCAGCTTGAATGGGCTTTGCAGATAAATCTTAGACTGGAATGTTTTTGTTTGCTTTAGCTTTTGGGTGGTATTAGCCTTAGTTGTAACCTCTCAGTTTCTGTTATCTTTTAATATGAACTTCCTAGAGCTCTGCTCCTGCAGTGGAATCCGTGCAGAATCCCTCTGTGGCTGCAGCAGTGGGGCTGACACGGAGCAGGGGCTGCTGCTGTCCTGTGAGGAGCCTCTCCACTCCATGCTCAAACTTTCCTATGCAATCATAGGGCTCTTCTCATTGTTTTATTTAGTTTTAGGGTTGTCCTTCCAGGAGCTTTCCCCTATCTCCTGTCTGTGTCTCCAGGACTCCTGGAGGTTTCTGAGAGGTGTTGAGTGCTGCATGTTGGTGGTGCCAGCCCCAGGACTTGGCCCTGCTGTCCCTGAGCTCCCTCCTGCTCCTGGGCAGCTCCAGCCTCAGCACAGGTTGAACACACCCAGAACAAGGTGTCTGCTCATGTGTTGCACGGGGTGACACTGCTTAACCTGAAAACTCAAGGTTGCAGTGGGAACCTTCAGGTGAAATTGCTGTATGTGCTCTTTTCAATGACATACTCCAATTCCATGCAGGCTGTGAGGTGCTGGTGGGTAATCCTTGGGTGGAAAAGTTGGTAGGAAAAGGTATAATTTGTGAGCTCTTTCAGACAGGCTGCAGCTCATGGATGAGCCTTTGCTGTGTGTTTGGGCAGAGCTGTTTAGATTCATCTCAGAGTTTTCTACCTGGCTCTTGCAGGAGTCGTGCTGTCCCTGCTGGCATTGCTGGGCATGCTGCTTCCAAACATCATCTGGAACCCGTGAAAGACTAAGGCACTGGTGGTGTTATTGATTTCTGGACTTTGCTGTCATTCAGGATTTTCACTTACTGACAGAAGGAAAATAAAAGCAAATCAGTGGAAGAGCAGAAATGGAACTTTTAGGCTAATGAAGCTGTATTGTATCTGACAAATGGGTGGCTAATCTGCTGGAAAAGGGGGAGGGTTGACTTTTAATGAGAAGTTATTGCATGTTGAATAGCTGTTAAATTGCTGTATTAATAAAGTGGACAATCCTCTCTAGCTTGTCTCCTTAAAGTATTCTTTTAATTGAGAACCTCCTTTAATCCATTCTTTTAAAATTAATTAACATTTTGAAAAACACTTCTTTGACTGTGGTGGCCTGGTTCAGATTAAATTGGGGTTATGTCATGGCTGCTTCCTTATGTAGTTTAGCTGCAATTTATGGACACAATGGATAACACTAACTTCATATATAAGAACTTAACACTTCTAAGAACCAGACTAATGGGCTGATTCTTCTGGTCACAGTGTTCTGAATTGGCAGCAAACAGAAGAATAGAAAAGAGATGAGAAAACAGGGTCTGGTGTCTGTGAGAACTTCGATATTATTTTCAGTTCAGTTACTGATTGGTTTGACTGTGAGCCAGCATTTGCAGTGGATTTTGTACCAAACTATGCAAACTTCAGTGTCCCTCAGACACTGCATTATTTGTAGACTGCAGGTAACTTATTGCACAGGCCAGTTGTCCTTTTCTTCATGCAATGCTGTGATCAAGTTGGAAAGTTGAAGCCCTTTGGCTCCTCTTCACTTTGTGGATCTACCAAAACCTCCAGCTTTTGGTGGTTTTGATTTTCCACCTGCCAGTTTTGGAGAGGGTGTCCATCAGGGCCAGCAGCCACGTGTGCTCTGGATGTGGCTGTCTAAGAAAGCCCAGCTCCTGAATCAGGTCACTGTTTACAAAGCAGATTTATGTGGGATATAAATACAGCTGTAATGCCCTTTGGCAAAGGGCATGTGGGGCTGTGCAGGGCTTCTGCAATCTGAGAGCTGGCAGGGCTGCATCAGCCAGGATGGAGAAATTCCCAAGGTGTGGAACAACCGGCCAGGCCATGGCAGGAGCTGCAAAGCTGAGACAGGGAGCTGCAGCACTCAGTCAGATCATCCCTGAAATCTGAGCTGAGGGTTGGACACTTTGTGCTCCTTGCTTTGCTTCCTCGGCTGGGTTCAGGCTGGAACAAGGTTTCCATCCTATGGTGCATCTCATGAAAATTTTGTGCCTGAACCCTTTGTGAATTTGATTTTGTAACGCTTTCTTATAAGAGAACTTCAAAAAAAACCCACCCTGGATACAATTTGGATATTTGTTGGGGAACAAAGGAACAGTTTATTTGAATAGGCCTTGGAGGTCAGGAAACAGATTGTGTTACTTTTATTTTAATTTACATTCTATTGCTCCTTTTAACCAATATGTGCCCAATGACACCTTGTTCCTGAGCACCTTGATTGACTTGTGAAGGTGAATTTGTAGTTGGAGGAGGCAGTTGAAATCCCGTTTAATTTGAAGAATAAAACCACACAAAACTCCACATGAGTCCTTAAGGAACATGACAAATCTGCCCTTGGGAAAGCTGTCTGCTTGCCTTGTCTGGCTGAAACCACAGTATGTGCTCTATGGCTGTTAAAAGCTTTGTTGCATCCAGAAATTTTCTGCAGGAAAGAGAATTGTTTTCCTGGAGAGAAGTCTGAGTGAAGCCAGATCTTGGCTTTCTGAAACCTGTGGCAGTGGGAGAGGCTGTGGGAGGGGTTCAGCAAAATGGGTCAGAATAAAAGGCCAAAGGATTTTTGCCTTGTGGATTTGACAGCTGAGAAGTGAGTTTGGTTTGTGATGCCCAAGATATTAATGCAAAAATTGGGTTCAGAGCACAACTTAATTACATCTGAGATTATTTTCCCCAGCAAGGACTATGTGTGTGGGGTTTTGGGGATAGTGTTGTGAGGGTTTGAGCATCTTTTGATCTTGATTAGTTTCTTTCCTTGTTATTTGTAGAAACAGGAGGTCTGTAGCCCTTCTAGCTGAGGGAGGGTGAGTGTTTGGTTATGGCCATGCTGGTCTGAGTATCACAAGCTGCCCAGGCAGCTCTGTCAGTCTTCATCCATCTTACTGCATCAATCAAACCTGGACCTACCCAAACTTCAACAAAACAGAAAAGTTCTTGAAGCTCCCAGGTGCTTTCCAACAGGAAAAGGGCATCTCTCTGAGCCACAGGAGATGGGGTGGGATGTGTGCAGAGAACCTCTGGGCTCTTGGGGAAATTTGATATTTTCAAGGATTATTTCTGCAGAAATTAGTAATAACTTGAAAGGCAGTTGGTAAGAAGAAAAAAATTTTTTTCTGGCACAGTTCTGCCAGTTATCAGGGAAACTGAATTTCCTTGAGCAACCCTGCTCCCTCCTCTATTTATAAAAAATTATTCTGTGTTAAAAGTTGGATCCAGTCTTGAATCTGCTCTGTCACTGATTCTCTCCTTCGTGTTGGACCAGATAATTTTTCTCCCTATGTTTCAATTTCCCTTTAAAGGAGGGAGGATGATGGTTGTCCCCAGGACCAGGGCAGAGCTTTAATGCATCCCTCAAGCACTGGGAGCTGCTGCAGGGAGCACAGCTTGGCTCCAGCCAGGCACTCCTGCTCGGGCTGGGTGACTCAGTCAGGGAGTGTTGTTTCCTCTCTTCTTGCCAGTACCTGCATTTGTCTCCTTAGGCACCACTCCTGTCCTTAGCCTGGCTCAATTTGTCATTTATTATTAATTTTTTTGGATGGAACTTGTGGCTTTCCAGCTGGGGGTGTCCAGTCTGGCTGGGGGTGCTCGTGTTCCTTCCAGGTGCCGTTTCCATTCCCTGCTGCCTCACATCTGGTTTCACACCACGGCTGCAAAATGCTGGAAATAATCAGATTGCATGTCAAGAAAACCAAACAAATGCAAGACTACACAGCTGGCCCTGGGTTTAATCTAGAGAAGGGTTTGGAAATATTATGGAGAAACACGCTGTGCTTTGTGTTGAGGGAAGGTTGTACAGAAGTGGAATACATGGAGGTGCAGGTGGTGTCCCCCTGGGAGTGCCAGTGGCACTCTGGGCAGTGCAATCAGCCTCCCCCAGCCTGGTTCTGGCTCAGCATCCTCCTGTTTTATTGTGATTGACTCCACTGCAGGTGTCCTCTGCCTTGAGCTCCCTGAAGGTTCCTCCTCAGTGCTGGGGGAATTCTGAAGATGGATGGCTGGAGCAGTAGAGAAGGTGGTTGGTACATTCTTAAAGGCATTGAAGAAGGGATTAAAAAGTATAAAAATAGCAAGAAAGTGAAAACAAATGTAGGTTTGAGAATTTTTCCATAACACTTTAAATGTTTTGCAGGCATCTGTTGTGGATGCTTTTAAAACTTAATTTCTAGGGGTTTTTGCTTTGAATGTATAGATTAACTTTTCTTTTGCCTTTTAATACCATATGTCAGGGCAGCCTAAGTTTTGTCTTTTGTCTCTCCAGCCTGTCTCTAAGTCCACATTCAGTTTGCCTTCTGTATTGTTGTGTGTGTGTAACAGACAGTCCACTTCCATTTCTTTGCAATGAAAACTTGGTTATTTAGAAAAAAAACAAAGACACAAATAAATGGCATGCTTTTTCCAAGTCTCCAGCAAAACTAATAAATCAAGATCTTAAGGGGAATTTTGGGGGTTACAGTGGGCATTTTGATGTCTCAGGCAGGTTTCATTCTAACTTCACTCTGATCACAAGGGTTTGATTTTCTTAAAGAGAGACTTGTCTCTTGTGGCAGCTGCTTTTCCCCTGCTTGTGCTCGTGGAACATGAGCACAGTCTGATGGATTCATCCATGTGCCTTTTTGCTTCCCAAGTCCTGGACTCAATTTCCAGATTCAGCTGTATTTTAAGTGATCATGGTGTGTCCTTTGGGTTGGGCTTTTTTGGAGAGGGCAGGGATAGGGAAGGAGTATGTTGAGTTTTCCCAGAGGAGGTGAGAATTTGGGATGTGGATAACACTTGGCAGTATCCCTGGGGTCTGTCATTGCCTGAACTGGACACTGCATCCTGGTTTGGAAGCATATGCACAGGTTTTGAGTGCCATGGAGGTGCAGCTGTGGCCCCAGTTCAGCAGCTGCATCTGGGGAAAGTAAAGGGGCTTGTCCCATCAGCAGCTCCCCAGGGAGGAGCCTGGAGCTGCCCATCCCACAGCCCTTGAGCTGGGACTGTCTAAGGGACTTAAACCAGAAACTTTGCTCTTCTTTAGACTTCTCAAGAAGGGATAAGGGGCAGAAATGACACAGCAGTTGTTACCCAGACTGAAGAAGGAATGGAACTGGTCTGGCATGTTGTTCACTTTGGCCTCCTCTGCCTCTGTCTGGTGAAACTGCTCAGCTGGAAACACCCTGGATCTGCTCAGCTGGAAACACCCTGGAACCCTCTAAATGGTGTGGGTGGTGTTTTGAGGCTGGGTGTTCCATGTTGTGGTTAGCATTAAGGATGATTTGCAAAAGCAGTAAGATGTGATGATTTAAAAATGCACCATCACTCTGTATGTGGGATGCAGAATGGTAGAAGGGAAGAAATAACACCAGCCCAAAATGTGCTGAATAATGAACTGAAAGTGGTTATTGATTGGCTGTGCACTTTCATTACCCTGCTGCAGTCCAAGAGCAGCGAGCGGTTCTTTTTTCTTTATTAAGAAAAAAGAAGGAAAAAAACAACTTTCAAAGGCACTTATGAAATATTTAGTGTAATTATTTCCAAGATCAAAACTCCAAAGAAATTACCCAGCCACAGAAACCTTGTTAATCTGTTGGTGTTATGGATGAAAGACGCAACAGAGATATTAAACATTTACTGCTCTTGTGCAAAATGGCCCTGTACTCTCCATCTCAATTGCACCATTATTCATCAGCCTTTCACTGCTGTGTCTGTCTTGCTCCCCATGTAAGAATTTTAGGTGTCATTACAAGTTTCTGCTGATGGAGTGGGACTTATTTTCTTTATCCCTATTTTGCCTTTAGGCAAGGCAAATCTCAGCCTAATGAAAGCCGTGTGAAGTATTACGGTGCTCTAACGCTGCCTTTGCAATCACACAGTGTTTCCCTCCATGAAATAGTCTTTTTAAACCAGCTTTGAATGCTCATTTCCTTTTCCACATGATATTTGCATAAGCCAGGGAATAAAACGTTATTTCCATCAGGACTGTAACCACTGAAAAAGCGGAGTAGCTGTTGATGACCCTTCTCAGTTTGAATAGAGAGTTACTGAGGAAGCAATCCAGGGTCTGTCCAATGTTGACTCAAATCCCAAAATTGCCTTTTTGTGTCTCAAAAGCAGGTTTAGTGGATCTGAAAGTATTTGGAGATAAAAATTCAAATTAACCTTGAGAAATAGTCTGAAATAGGCTATAAGTTGGAAAAGATGAGCGTAAAGACTCATGAATAAGCTATGAAATGGGGTCTGAGTGCTGTGGTTGCCATTGCAGGGAGGTGGGATACGGCTGCAATGGGTTTGGGACTCACTGGCTGTTAAGTGCCTTGTGCTGTTGGCAAATACTGTGCAGAGGGCTATGAACGAGAGTCATAGGAAAGATATGGAGCTTTGGACTTCAGCCTCCCTGCTCTCAATTTCTTATTTTCGTGCTTAGTGAGGTAAGATGAAGGAGTGGGAGTTTTCAGGACTTTGTGCTCTTGTTTTAATAGAAAACTGTGATTTCCAGTGCAGCAACTGATGGAGAGAAGGAGAACAGGGATGGTGGGGACATGAACCTGAAGAACCTGCTTGGATTTGTCATTGGCTTTTTACTGTTTAATACAAGTGGAGCCTTGACCAAGTGGTGGGAATTGCACCGAGCTCCCTTGTGCTCCCTCTCCTCCCAAGTTCTGTCAGGAAGAGGGATTGCAGCACCCGGAGCTGTGAGGTGTAAATGCAATAACCTCCCAGGGAGCCTACCTTGGAAATTAGATATGTTTATTTTGTTTTTTAAGCCTGGCCAGCTTTCCATCTCCTGACACTGCTGCCCACAGTGTGCAGGCTTCTATGTGGCAGCAGCCCTTTAGTTCATGGATGTGGCACCAATGAAAGGAAAATCCTGTCCATGCTGTTTGCCTGGGGCAGTGCATAGATTTTTCTTTACAGTAGTTTAATGAGCTGCCAGCAATTTTCAGTCTGTTTTCAGCCAACACGCTGTACTTGCCACATTGTCAGTGCTGCTTTTATTTTTGTTTCCCTGTGTGTGTATATATATGTCTATATATAAAATGTATATTACATATCTATATTTATATATTTTAATGTGTTATGCTGGCCTGATTTCAGTGTGTCATGCTGAGACTTGGACTAAGAGTAACCCCATTAAAAGCAGGATCTGCCCAGTTCCTTGAACTCACCAGGCTCTGCAGTGAGGCCACAGGACACTGGGTTTGTGGCCGCTGTCTTCATGCAGACTGTTTGGAAACGTTTAACCTTTAATGTCAGTGTTCCTTTTAATATTCATCTTTATCCCTGGTATCAACACACCAGAAGGATTAGAGGGTGGTTTGTCTTTCCCTCTGAACTCATCTGCAGCTCGAGTGTGCTTATTAGTTCTTTTAATGGCTTCTTTATTAGTTTGTTATTGCATAACCTGCAGGCATGGCAGGACTTGAAATGTTCATTTTCCAATCAAAGTTCAGCTGACAGACTTCACCTGATCCCCTTGGAGTCGGTGTTTGTGTGGAGAGGGCTGGCTGGCTTTGCACCACAGCATCCCTTACAAAGCAGGAGAGAGGGAGTCAAGTTTTCCTCTCCCAGGTGTTAAAGGAGTGATGGGAGTGGAGAATGCAAAGGAACAGCACAATATCCTCGAGTGTTTCAGAAGAAAAGCTGGGGGGTGTTGTGCACGCTTTGCTGCGGTGTTACTTTCCCCCTTCCCCTTTACCTCGTGTTGCTTTGAGCCAGTATTTGGCTGCCCAGTGAACTATAACAAGATTTAATAGCTCCAGTGTCGCTGTATTGCATTTGGGCTGCTTCCATCCTTCAGTTGTAATAAATGTCTGCTTTACAATGAGCTCTTAAATTCTATAAGTGACGTCAAATTGTATCTAATAATGGCAAAAAGATCAAGCGCTGTAAACGCCACTTGTTCGCCCCGTCTCACCGAGCAGTGTTTGTCCTCAGCCCCTCACTGTGCTGCCTGCCTTTGAGAGCTTTGGAGCTTGCCCTACCCCTGGAAAAAGCTGATTTCCACAAATGCTTGTGTTTTCCTCATCCTCTTCCCCCTTTCCTTGTCCCCTGGCTGTGGTGCAGGCAATGGCAAGCAGGCACGGGGAGCTCCAGCTGCTGCAGCACTGGAAGGACTGCTGCGGTTTTGCAGTGTGGGCACTTGTTCATTAGCTGCTGATTCACTGTCAGATGGATCTAAGCTCAGTCATGCAAGTTGGATGTGCAAACATCTGCAAAGTAATTTTTCTCTCAGAAGATGTGGCAGATGAGACGGGCGATTAAGACGAACGACTGCGCCGAGTGTCACGCACTGACACAGTGGCCTTGGAGCTGAGAGCGTGTGAGCTGTGCTCTTTTAAGGAGCTTTAACTTTTGATCTAGGTTTTTTTGTGCTCCCCAGGCCTGATGAGTTTTAAAATCTGCTTAGCTGTCAGCGAGCAGGTACGACCCAAACAGTGGAAACTGCAAACTGCTGATTTTAAAAAGCTCGTCGTGCCTCTTCAGTTTATTGCATGTGCGTGTGAGAGACAGTTTTGAGAGTAGTGATGAGTGTTTTGTGGCCACAAAGCTACTAAATGGAAATGTTGAGGCTTTTTAACCTTTCAATGTGGACATGGCTTGAAAGAGTCCCACTGGAGAGATCACTTTAGTGGGGTTGGGAGAAGGGAGAGACGGGAATGGTGAAATACGAGTGCTCATTATTCATCTCCTTGGAAAAGCCTCATAAATTGTGTTTTTCCCTGACCTTTACATGGTGGTGGTCAGTCATGAGAGATTCATGGTGACACTTGTGCTCCAGCCTAGAGTGTCCTAAGTGCTCACAGGCCAAGAAGTTCCTCTCTACCCTGTGGTCCTTCCCACAGAGCCGGCACTGAGATGTGGAGAGAAAAATGGTGAGGCTGTGCTGGTCCCCGTTGTGGATCCCAGGCCACTCTCTGTGTGTGCCACTGCCCCTGGAGAGGGCTGAGCAAGCTTTGACAACCAGGCTCTGTAGATACTCGTGGAAAGCTCCTGAGAGGCAGGGACACTGTGGGCAACCAGGATCAGAGTGACAGATAAAGGGAATGGTCTCTCTGCAGCAAAGCCACTCTGGACAGATAAAGCTGAGCAAGGCTGCTCTGGGCCAGGAGGGAGCTGCATTAATCAAGGTGTGAGCACCGAGGTTGCCTTTGAAAACTGCTGACTTAGGCCCTGGGAATCTGTTTGCCATTTATGCTGCTGCTTCTGAAAGCATAAATAAATCCAAGCACAGTAAGTATGCAGTGCTTCCAGGCATGGGAGGGCACTGTATCCTCCTCCAGGGAGCTCTGGGGGAGGAGAAAGGTGGTGGGGCTGCTAAGCCTGGTGTTGCTTCCAAAGTCCAAGTGTTTGACACACTTGGGATCAATGTTAATATCTCTTTGATATCATTTTCTTCAAGGAAGCATCTTCTTGGGGGATAAAGGTGATGTAGAGAACATAAGGAAGGTCTTTAGGGAGCTAGGTAAGGTTTCCAGGTAATGCCTTTGCTCATCCTTCTGCCATTACAGGTTTGGCTTAGTTTTCTTTTGTTTGTTGTTAATTATCTTTAATTTCTTGGTTATGTGAAAGTATTGCAAGGAAAATTGTACCATAGCTGAGTCAAGGTATTGATCCTTAGCTCATGAGTGTGCTTTTTTTATAAAGGGTTTTTTTTTCAACTTGTACAGACAGCACAGCCCTGAGCAGACACTGGGTGATCAGATCATGAGACCTGGGGTGGTGTCTGCCTCTGCTACCAGCTGCAGTGTGACCCTCCGAGAGGGGTTTTCCTTTCAACTTTATAGCAGTGTTAAAGGAACCTTCTGCATGAGGCTGGAAAAAGCTCATTATAGTTGCTCTTTGTGTCTGGAGCTTTTTCTTCTCCGTTGAAAACAGGGTCCAGCAACCATGGCCCAAGGGTTCCTGCTGCTGGGGCATAGCTCACTGCAGCACTGAAAAGCCTCTTCTCTGCAGCCTGAGCACGGAAAATGTGAGCTGGTCAAAAATTAGTCATTGAGGTGAGAGCTGGGAACAGAGTCAAAACAGCCCTTTTGTAGCCTGAACCCACAGTGTGAATGGTTCTCCTGCCCTGGACCTGTTGAGGAGCTGGGATTTCTGCTATCACACTCAGTTTCCATCCCCTCAGGGCCAGCCTGGGAATCCTGGCTGGGATTTGTCCTCAGCACTCCAGCAGCACAGTTTAACCACCCTTCACACAGATTCTTACTCCTTAATTACAAGCTGTCAGTTGTCATCAGTCCTTTGCTACATCCTTTAGTACCAGGGAGGCTGCCCTGGTGCTCCCAAAGTGAACACCAGGTTAAACAGAGAGATTCTGCTGCGTCTCTTGAGCTGTTCAACTTCTGCAGGTCCAGATAACCCTCCCCTGGTTTTAAAGCCAAGGCAGTTTTTTTAGGAAGTTTGTTGTTGTGAGGGAGACTGTTAAAATTGGAAGTAAATGCAGCAGGCTGTGCGTGAGCCTTCAGACGGCCTGGAGCAGTGGCTCAGAGGTGGACCTGACTCATCGCAGCAGGATATTGACTCTGCAGCGTAATTATGATGCTTTGAGAACCTGATTTTAAAATAATTGAGGTATAAAATTATGTGCCTGGCTCTCACAGTTACTACTGCTCTGGGTATAAATTGAATAAGGGGCTGTACAAATGTGCCACTTGGCTGTAGCAGGAATAGCAGCGAGTCTGGAAATGTCCTGCGTCACCGCTGCTTTCCTATTGCTGGGAAGCTGGCTGCAGGCTGAGCTTTGCAAACAGCCTCTGGATCTTCCAGTTGTGCAGCCATAGGGGTTTGGCAAACCCATGGAAAGTCCAGCTTGGTGCTTGACAGCTGAAATCCAGTGGTGAAACACTGGCTGTTTGCTAATCCCAGCACATGGAGCATCTCAAACCCCTCTGGCTGGATGTGGGCAAGTGCCATGGACACAGCTGGGGCTTTGACACCCGTTTTCCACAGCTGTGTGGTGGCTCCCTTGCTTCCAGAAGGGCTTTTTCCTCTCTCCATCGTGTCTGCAGACAAACTTCTGAGTTTGGTTTAGACAATACAGAGAGTGAGCTTTGTGAGTGGTCTTGGTGAGCTTTGTTTCTCTAGAAAGTCCCAAGGCTTTGGAAGGAGGCCACTGTCCTCAGGGAGTTGTCTGAAAGGGCCATTTTGTCACCTCTGTCCCACCTAAATGGTGTTCCCCCAGATCTGAATCCGATAAAATCCCATGCTTGTCTTTTGTGGTTTGCTATCTGGGCTCTACTGCTCTTGGAAGGGTTAGGACAGGTTCTTTTCAGCTCAAAGACAACCCAAACTGCAAGCTTACCTTGCTAATTTTTTTGTCACTAGTCTAGCTAAAAAACAGGCAGACAAATCGGGTTTGTTCTCTTTGTTCCTTCTTCAGGGTCAGGTTGCTGGTCCCAGGTGCCTTTCCCTGCTTGCCCCTTTGGTTTGAGATTGGAGTTTGGTCCTTGGTGTTGCCCAGGGTGTTTCCAGGGTTGTTTTCTACCCAACTTTTGGGGGCAGGTTGCAGTAGCTGGAGTTGGTCACTGCTGGAGGAGGTTTTTTGGGAGCATCACCTTTCCAATGGGCACATGATCAGGATGCTGCTGCCTGGAGACCTGTGGGCTGAGCCCAAACACTGCTTTTAATAATCAACTGCAGGGAAGGAGAGACCTGAAGGGGAACTTCACAGCAAACCCTCAGCTCCTGTAAAAGCTCAGCAGGAAGCTGGAACAGGAGCCACTGCTGTGACCAGACAGGCCCTGCATGCCAAGGCTGCTGCTGTGCCTGCTTGGGGCCAAAATGTTGGGATTTTTAGTCTGTAATAAAATAAACCCTCTTGTGTTTCAGCCATCTGAATTATTACCTGACTGGCACTTCATTATAAACACATTTTTTTCCATGTTGGTACTGGTTTCCTGCCATTTTACCGCTTTTTAGGTTCTATTTTTTGTTTTATTCATCTCTTCCAATCGATAGAAATATCCTGTTTTTAGCAAGCAGCAAGGGCAGACGTGACTGATGTCCTTATGATGGAGCAGAATCACTTTCCAAGCATTTGGGGAATGGAGGAGAAGCTTTTAAATCTAATTTTCAAAGATCTCTGAAGCACAACAAAGTGCTCAAGACGTGTAGCTGAGTGTCCCACTGCCATTAGCCCCAAGAGCTGGAATCCTCGAGTTGTACCATTGCAGATCTGGTGTTTGAGATCCATCCCGTGGTGGTAACTGTTGTTCTTTGCCATGACACTAATTAAAAACCACTTAATGAGATTATCTCCACCTGTTCTGGAGGATTAGTTTGACGGAGGAAATCCTGCACGTGCATGTGGATGCACACACTTCTGTGCATAGCTCAGCTGTGTTGGGAAACAGAGTCTTTCCAGAATTATTCTCTACAGGGTTTGCCATGGCAAAGACTTTTTTATCCTCCCCTCCACGCACACAGATTGCTCTGACAGCAATAAAATGCAGCAGAGAATTGAATTTGGAAATAAATTGTTGAGATGATGCAGCACCAGACGGATCGCTGTTCCAGAAGAGTCGGTCCAGGGTGGATTTGCTTCGGTGCCAGATCAGAAGTGTGGCAGTCCCAGGGAAATGGGCTGGGAGCACCGTGGCACAGGGCTGTGTGTGCCTGGGCCAGCCCTGGGATGCCCTGGGCAGGGTCCCCACGTGTGCTGGGCGCTGGGTTGGCTCCAGTCACAGTAAAGGTCACAGTAAACCTGGCTTAGACAAACTGAATGCTGTCCCTGCTTGCTCTGTGACCATGGGCATGTGATTGAAGCTCTCTAAACCTCATAAAAGGTTGGTGAAGTGTTGTGCAAACACCGACTGGCACTAAGGGCTGTTGATAGTGGCGCGGTTTCCTGGTTCCCACATCGTGGTTTAATCCACAAGATAAATTGGTTGGGTTTATTCTGTTGGTTGTTTTCACCAGTCGTAGGGTTTGGGGCTGGTTTGGCTCCAGCAGCCCTGTCTGAAGACCTCCAGTAAACAGGCACAGCAGAAAGGTGGGTTTTGGTGACAAGAAGGAACCAAGTGAATGGTTTGTGTTTTGTGAGAGCCATCACCAGATCCTGCCAAGGCTGACTTGGCCTGATAACAGATATTGCTTCTTTTCTTCATTAGTCATCCTTTTATTTCCCCCTTCCTTATATAAGGTTACTGTCTTTATCCACAAATGGGGCATCTTAAAAATATTTCAAGAGTTCCTGCTTTCACCCATGGTGTAGTGCATGCTGTATTCTCTGAATTTTTAAACAATAATTTGGTTAAAATGCCTTGAGGTGGGGTGTGATGGGATTTTTTTCTGTTGCAGTTTGATCTTTGACTGCATTCTCATGTAGTGGGAGTGTAAAAATGAGCCTGGCATTGACAGCAGTGACAGGAGGATCTTGCTTGCAGATTGCTTTGGAGGTGCAAGAGAAGGGGTCCTACCAAGACAGTAATTCAGAATAAAAGAGGGAAGAAAAGCACATTTCTGCTATCTTTATTTTTACAATCCAAAGATCTTTCTTCATCATGTTCTTATTGAGGGCTGAGGAGTCTAATTATTGCCTTTTCTTGGTGCTAAATGAATCTGAGAGGGTAAAACCTGATGCCTTTGAATGAATGCTTCCCTGGTGTGTTGCTGACACTGGAGAGAGACTTCATTGTCAGGCAGCAGCAGATCTGCCTGTTCATTTGGAACTTTTATCTCTTCCATTGAGATGCTGTTGCATATGAAAATCTGATTGGTATGCTGGCAAAGGTCAGGAGGGTAATAGCTTTGATGGTATCCCCTGAAGCAAATCAAAATTCTTCTGAGAGATTCTGTACAATTTGATACCAAAGGTCTAGTAGGACTCCAGGGATTCTTCTCTCTGCTATTATCCCTATAGCTATTACAAAAATTAATGTTTGTCTGTTTGTTTTTTTTTTCCTAATAGGATGTTCTGCAATAAGAATGGAAAATAACCACTTCTCTCTTCTTTCCCCCCACCCTTTCTCTCTGTTTCAGGGATCCTCGATGCATTTCCTTGCCATTATCTAAGAAGCCTTTACTAAAAACTTTTGGATCGTGTTTCTGAGCAGACCAGAGATTTTTGTATCCAAAATGCTCATAAAGGAATATCGTATTCCTCTGCCAATGAGCGTGGAAGAATATCGAATTGCCCAGCTCTACATGATACAGGTCAGGAGCATTCTGGCCCCTGCAGGGGAGTGGGAGCTCTGGGTGGGGTGGGGCAGAATTGCTGAAGGATTGGATGTTTTAAATTTTGAGTTTTGCTGTTTGCTTATAAAGAAGTGGGTGAAATAACCCAAACTTCAACTGGTGCTTCTTAACTCTTCTCCTTAAAGTAGAGAACCTCTCTTTGACCTGCCTGGGGAAACAACAACCTATTCCTATGGAAACACTCAGCCCCAGGGTGTGGGTGCTTACAGGAAATGATGAAGCTGTAGGGCATAAACAGCCACTGCTTCCCAGGTGGGCTGTGGTTACTGCTCATGCCAGTTCCAGTTTTAAACCAAAGGGTGTTCTTCTCTTGGGAAGCAACAGTCTAATATAAATTTGAGAGGGTAAACCATAACTGGGAACTAAGGGAGGGAAAAAATTAGATGTCATATTTCTGTGCTTATGTACCACCGTGAAACAGATACTAATCAGTTTAAGCATAAAACGTAGATTATTTTTAATAGGCTTCTGAATACTAATGGGAATTTTTGAGGAATTCCCTGTCTGCAATAAAGCAGTTAATTAAAATGTTGGGTTTTTGTAACTGAAATCCTCAGTGCCCATATTCTCCCAGTGTCTGAAATCCAACCAGGAGCAGTTATGAAAGGAAATGAATCTGAAGTGTTATTTCATTGTCCCACGCTTTAAATAAAATGTAATTTTGCTCATCCAGCAAAACACACATTTAATACTCAGTTTGCAGGAGAATTCTGCTTTCTGAAGCATGGTGAAGCAATGCTAGAAAAATCTGCTTTGGCTTAGAACCTAAAATAAGTTAAGGAAAAAAAGCACACCCCCCAAACCGAAGCAAAAGCAGAACTCCCCCATTTCTCTCATGTTCCTTAAGGATTTATGCACTTGGGCTTGACAGTTAAAAGAATGTATGGTGTATATATTCCAGTAATAATAGTCAAATTCCTTTTTGTGACACAAATGTGTCATCTTTGTGTGTTTAACCTAAATGTTGGCATAAACAACATTTGTCTTAGGTGGCTTCCTTTTTCTGTACCTTTTCCTGATGCTGTAGCTGCTTTCAATATCGTTGTAATTATTTCGTTAACAACCGTGTCTTCCTAATTTGTCTCAGCTGCTTTGAATGAAGAGCTGGTGGATGGCAGCAGAGTATTATCTGTGCAGAACTTGTCAGGGAGCAGCAGAGTGTAGGGGAGAGTGATCTGATTATGAAGGAGGAGCCCATCTGATTTAACAGAGGATGAGTCCTTAATTGGGGAGTGTCTGTGGGGTCTCCTGGGAATTGTAGAGGACTTGGTCAGGGAGATGGATTTGCTTTTTGATTTCAGAAGTTAAATGGCTTATTTTGATTTCCTTAATGCAGAGCACTGGGTTCTGCTTTGTTACTTCACAGGGATTTTGGACATATCTAAATGTCAGAAGGGCATAAGAAGTCATTAAGGTTTCATGCAAGGAGAAGTTCACCAGTCCAGGAAACTGCTTGAGAAAGTACATCTCCAAATTGCCATCCAGCCCTGCTTTAATCTTCTACTGCATTGGTAGGCAGCAACTAAGGTTTCCTCTTAAATCAGGTGTCAAGTCAGGTTTCTGATCTCCCTCCACTCTGCTGGAGCAGGGGGCCAAGCTGGAAACGCTGCATGGAGCCCAAGGTCCAGGAGAAGTGCAGGACAAGCAAGGGACTTTACTGTGTTACTTGTACTAGTACAAGAGGAAAAGTTAGCTGTGCTTTTCCTTGAGAGTACTGGTTTCAGCTCAAATTTGAAAAAACAAAAAGCAACAACAAAGCAAGAAAGGCCACTTAGCGTAGAGTTTGGAGTTTGGTAGTGATTTGCTTCAATTGTTCCTGAAATTGGTGGAAAGATTCCTGCTGGCTTCAATGTGAGCTTTTCCCAGACCAGGATTTCAAATGTTCTTTTTCTTAGGTTTGATTTAAAAGTGGAAGTTTTGTCTTTGAGACAGGCACTGGGGAAGGAGCAGTGGGGAGCGTGACTTCCGTCCTTTTCAGAGAACGAGAAAGTGCTTCATGTCTGTCTTTTTATTTTTCCTCTGAATTGTCTGAAGAGGCCACAGGAGAAGTAAGTTCTGTGTGTTGAGCCCCCTTATGGGAACAGGCTGAGATATCCATATAAAGCAGCAGTGAAGAGGCATTTCTGAGAAATCTGTGGCTGAAATGCAGAACAAAATGTTTTGAAGTAGTTCCTGGGAAGAGGAGCGGTTCTTAAAAGCAAAAGGTTAATTTCTAAGGCATTTGTCATGTGCAGAATGGTGGCATTGTTGCTGGGGGCACCAGGCAGCCTGGGCCTGTGAGGAGCACTCCTCCAGCACTGGAAAAGATGTCAGGATTCTTCCTCAAGGGTTTTAGGGAGCCTCAAGCACGTACTTGAAGAAGATCACTTGTTTAACTTCAAGCTCATGAAAATTCCTGTTAAACTTCAAACTGGTTGGTATAAAGCTGCCTAGGGTTTTTTTTTGCCTAGGTATAAATTTTCCTAGATTTCAGCTTCACCCAAATGAAAGTTTTCCAAAAGGCCTTCTCCCCTGAACCCTTGCTGTGGCAGTGGTGCCTCAAAGCCATGTGGGCAGGGATGGTCAGACTCAAGCTGTAGTACCATGGTCACTCTTCAAAGGCATTTTCATGTAGATTTTTGCTTTGCACTAGAAGGATCTATAATATGTTTTTGTGAGAGAACCATCCCTCCTTCTTCTTAGAGGTCTTAACAAAAATTTCCACCAGATTTGATGTAAGCACCACAGATTTGATGTAAGCAGCATCGTGCCCAAGTGGCAAAGGATCCTTCCATTAAACAGGAACAGGCTGTACTCATATTTACTGTGTTTACTGGATAGGAGAATTAAAATTGTGCAGTATATAATCCACATCTTTCTTGTTTCTCTGTGCCACTGGGCAGGCGAGATGTGCAATAAATCATTGTGTGCATGCCTGTGTTGCTCTGTAATTCCTCTTATAACTACAAGTTCTCCAGGCTGGTGTATAAAACTGTGAAAACTGAGATGAGTGGTCTGCTGCTTTGCTTTTTAATAGGTTTTTTTTTTCAATTTGAGGTGAGACAGCAAAAACTCTCCTAAGTTGCTTTCTGCTGGCTTCTGAAATATTATCTGCAGTCAGTGGTTTCAGTACTTTAAGTAGCACTTAAATTCTTCCCTAAATAAGTTAATTTTACATTACAGCGAAGACTTAATGTACCCTCGACTCGCTTGAAGCCTAGCAGATCTGAACTGAATTGTTTTTCTCTATTAAATTTGAGACTTTCAATATCCTTCCATGGGAAACCTCTCACGCAGCCTTTCCAGTTTGGGAGCCCTTCCTTCAGAGCAGTTTAGCTTTTCCACAGGCACAAGGCCTTTTTGCATCATTGCTGAGTTTTTGTCTCTTTTGATATCTAAACTGTAACATACTGATTTTTATACCTGAGCTGAGAACCAGCGATCTTCCTTCCTGCTGTGATCTGGTTTTATTCTGATGCATAAAACAGTGAAATTTTTCTTTGTACCTCTATTCATGTATCTTTTTTCCTGAAATCCATGTGTACATTTAGAAGCCAGTCCTGCTTCCAAGGGTGAGAGGTTTCTCAATGAACTCAGCTTGGAGAGTTGTCCATGGGACTGGGAGAGCTGTGGTTTGATCTGGGGAAGCTGCAGGCTCTTGTCCTGATGTAAGCAGGGAAGAACTGTAAGAACTGAGCACTGGAATGAGTTCCATGAAGCACAAACCATTTATGGAGGGAACAACTGTAACCATCTAGAGGGATTTGTTTCTTCCTGCAGAAGTTTTGAGCCAAGGACTCTGTCCTGGATGTCTTCTCAGACTCTGCACATCACATCAAAGGCGTGTGTGCTATTTCCATCTCTGCCAGGTGAATCTGTTGGGCACAAAGGGATCTCTGTTACACATTAGAGAGATCTTATTAAAGGGTCTCTTAATTCTTCCCCTTCTGAGTCCTGCATATTTTTGTCTCAACAGCAATCCTTTCCTGGAACACTGGCATCCTTTTCTTGTGTGTTCAGGGAACCTTCCTTTCTGTACACCTTCCCCTCACCCCAGAAACAACGCACATGTTGAGTTTCTGTTTCATAAAAGCTCGGCATAGGAGCCCTGACTGCGTTTGTCAGGATGTTATTAGCCAAAGGTCAGTCCTTTTATCATCTTAATAACGTTCATTACTGTGCTCCCATATGCCACGAGATTCCGAGAGACCGTTGCCCTTCTGACCCTTTCATAAGACAAGAGAATTCCTCTTGTTATTAAAACTTATTTTTATAGCAGTGTGCGCAGCTTCCTTTGGCTGGGGCAAATAACTCCGGTCCTCATGTTGTCCACGTAGATTTCTCTGGGTATTTGTGACCTTCCTCCAAAGATAGTGTGCTTTAAAAATATTCTGCTGGACCTGGGGATTACCTTTTGAGGATGAGACTTATTTTAAGATGCAGCATCATCCTTCCCAGTTTATGGTGTTAATACTTTGTCATTGATCGCTCTGAGGGTTCAAGGCTGGGAAAGGCTTCTGGCCAGTTTGAGGCACTCTGTGGAAGATAACCCATCTGCTCAGTGCTGCCTGCTGAACTTGGGCAGGATCCTGGGAATTGAGAGCTTCTCTCATGTTTTAACATGAGCCTCTCCTTTGCAGTCCTACAGGGCTTTGCATTGATTGCCTTCCCTGAAAAATCAAAGCGTGTTCCAAGCATCTGCAGTGTGCTGTACTCCCCTGTCCTGAGTGCTGATAGAGTGCCCTAAGTCACTTTTCCTTTCTGGGGGATCATGGTTTGTCCACCATCTCAGTTTCCAGACACCTGCACTGTCCTGCTTTCCCTTTCATTTCCAGGTAGCTCTTGGGAAGCACCTTTGAGAATAAATAGACTTAAACCTCTACTTGATTGGTGGTGGTGATTCTTGAGGCCCTGTTGTGATACCCAGGTGCAAATGTCATGTCCTTTAAACCCTCAGCTCCACTTGGCAGTTGGCAGCAGGCTCAGCAGATGGTGAAGGATTGATTGAGTGGGGGAAAGCAAACTAACCCTTCATCTCTGGACACTGAAGAACTGGATGGCTGATTATTTTTGTTTCTCATGCAGATGCCTTGGCCATCTGCACAGACAGACATTTATGCTTTAATTTTAAAGCAGGTGATGCTGCTGACAGCTCCAGAGACCCTGGAAGACTCACAAGTCTAAAAGCAAAGCCTGGTTTGAAGCTTTGCCCCCAGTTTCTGTGCTGCAGCATTAAAATCTGTGGCTTCTATATTCTCTCTTCCTCTGGTTTTCACAACCTTTTCTTTGTGATCATGAGGACTTGCATCCTTCTGGAGGAGGAGGGTAAGGCACTCATAGTTGTTTAGTTTTGAGAACAAGGGTGGTACAGGTACTTTTGGTGGTACCAAACTTGAGGTCTCATTTGCACAGGTGGCACTGACACCTATCCAGGTTATCCTTTTGGGAAAACATACAGAAATAGCAAACACCTTTTCTCTATTTACTGTTTTCTGGTTTTGTAGTCATTATCTTTGAATAGTTCTTACACTGTCTGTGATTCCATAGGATATTCCAAAAAAAGATTGATTTTAGGGTCATGGACTTGATGTTGCCTTGACAGTTCACAAGTCCTCTCTTTCTCTTAACCAAGTTGAATTAAGCTGAGGTAATGTTTATAGCAACCATTATTTTAAACTTCAGATTTGCACTGATTTTAATACAGGACACAGCACTGCCAATCCTACTGAGCTTGTTGGCTGCCAAGAAATCCTTTTTCCTTCTGTATTTTTTTATTCTTATGGAAGAAGGACAAAATCTTGACTGCTGACCAGGATTAGGTTCTCACTTTTTCAAATACCTGAAGGCATGTAATGAATTAAGTATTGGGAAGACCATGGGGATTTCTTTAAGCCAGCCCTGCAGTATTTTAGCACACACTATTGTTAGTGAACAATTGCATTGGGTTCCTAAAGTAGAAGGGATGTAGTCAGAGGATTAGAATTGATCCAAAACACCCCAAGTTGAAATTTTGTGTCTGACTCACACTATATTAATGGGCAACTTGCTTTGCCTCCCTTTTTAAAACAGGGACAGTAATTCTCTCAGACAGTGTCTGTGGAATAGTTAATGCAGTGAAAAATCAGTTTAAAGGCACAGAAGGAAATACTTAGGGTAGATGAAATACTGAGCTGGAAGTGTAGTAGACATTTTGAAAGATGGAGCATGTGGGGTAAACAAGTTTGAGGTATCTCCATAATAAAATGATTCCTAATTCATGTGCCTCTGGCAGATCCAGCCCTAACTCTAAAAGAGTATGACTGGGCATCTTTGTAAGGCAAAGTGATTAATGATGTGGCCATGAGAATGGTTCTCTTAATGCTGTAAACTTTTTAAGACCCTGCACAACTGATTATCCCCAAAATATCCTGTTTTTGTAGAAGCAGCTTCATTAGTATCTAGCCCTGATTCTAAATAACGCAGTGCCTACCAGACTTGTACAAATTGATGCTGTGCGTCTTTCTGCTCTGTCTCGCAGGAGTGTGATGCTGGCAGCCCATCCTGCCTTCAGCTTTTAGGGTTTTTTGAGAAAATATCTTGTTTTCCATGACAAGAAAAGCAGCCAGGAGTGATGGTGCTGCAGATGCAGCACAGGTAACCTGCACGTGCCTGGGTGGGACTGGTCCCTTCCTCAGGACCTCCTGCACTGCCAGCTTTGCTCTGCAGCTCTGCACGTGCCTCTCTCTGACACAAAAACTCTTGGGGGACATCTCCTTGTGTGCTTGGTGTCTCCTGTCAGGCAGCATATGTGTGATAGTCCCAATTCTTGCTTGGTAAACTTAAGGGAAGATTCCCCCCCATAACATCCCTGCCTGGGAAGGACCCAAAGGGGAACCCTCCTGGGAATTGCAGCTGATCAGTGCTGGATTGGAAAGACAGATGATAACTACTTTATGGTTACTGTCAGGACAAAAATCTCGACTGTTGACCAGGATTAGGTTCTCTGTGTTCAGCTGGTGAGGCATCAGTGTTTGGGGACAGGGTAGTGCCTGGCTGGAAGGAAGCACTGCACATTGCCCAGCCATTGATCAAACCTAGAAGGGGGATGTTGAAAGCAGCTGCTCTTTTGCCTTCATTAATGAAGCCGTTGATGAGGAACAGATTTCTTTCCCTTCTCCCCGGGGTTTCAGGTCATTCCTGTGTGTTTGCAGCAATGAGGCTCAAAGTGCTATTGTAAAGCCTCGTGTTCTGATCGTTATCTTGTTGACTCAAACTAACCTTCCTTACTGAAACAAGTATTGACATGGCCCTTCATGTTTTGTTTTTGTTTTTGTTTTTTTTTTTGAACAACACTAATTGGATTAAAGTATTTGTCACGCGTGAAGGATGCGTGTTAGAGCACAAAGGGCAGGGGAGGCTCCCTGTGGGCACCATGGTTACTGGTGACATCGCTGGTTTGCTGTTCCTGTGCAGCTGAAGCCTCAGTGAGGATGGTCCAAACCAAACCCAGGGCATTGCTGGTGCAGCCCCTCCCATTGCCTGGAAACACAGGGTGCAGTTTGAAGTTGCCTGCAGGCATAAGGCAGTGCACATGGTGTAAACAGAAACACGGTCCTGTGGTGTCCACAGCTTCTGGAAGGGCAGGAATAGTGTTATAGGAAGAGTGGGGAGTCCTGTTGTGGTTGGACTTGGTTTCCCATGGACTTAATTGTGTACAGTGAGACAGGGTGAGCCTTGCTTTGAGTGACAAAAGCAAAACTTACAAGTCCCTTGCTGCCCTCCAGCAGTTGTGTGGTTGAGGGACTGTCAGTCTGACTTGATGTGGATTGTTTCTGATTGTACCTTACACAGTGCAGGCTCAAAAGGTCTATTACAACCCATTCCTGGGCTAAGAGGGCTCCCATTATTACAGGCAAGCCCCTGCCTACCTTTTAGATTGTCTTTCTAATATAACCATTAAGACTGTGCTCAACTTTTCCCTGTTTGAGGACTGTTTTCCTATATTTGGTTAAGGTCCCTACTCCAGCCCAGCAAAGAATGCTGTCACATCATGGTTAGGATGCTGAAATGGGGATTCAAAGATCTGGGTATTGGATGTGGCCCTGCCAGCAGTTCTGTGTCTTCAGGTTATTTTCTCTTTCTCCATCATCTTTAATGTGAGAGGACTCAGCTGTTCTGACTGGGCACAAAAACCTTTGACAGCAAGAAGTTGTGTGTGCTGTTGTACTTCAGCACTCTCCTGCATTAATAACAGTACAGGTGATTTTTAGTTTCAATTTAATTGCTGAAACTTCCTGTTTGCTCTTAGAACATGTTGTGCACTGATAAAATTATGTCGGTTTTGATGTGACGAGAAGTTCTGCATCTTGGCTTCTGCAAGGGTGGAATAGTTCCATCTCCTCTGCTCCCTTCTTTCACTCTGAACAAAACTTTTGCTGGTTGTGGTGATATAATTTTAATTGAGTATTTCAGGCCTTTGACATTGGAAAAAAAAAAGGAAAAAACCAACCTGGAAAGTATGACCCTATTGTACTTTTAGGATAACCCAGGAAATTGTTTTCATAGTCGAAGACCTAGGCTTTGATTACCTGCAGTAAACAGTGACCATGAACGAGTCCTGGTCTGTCAGATATCTGCAGCAGCAGGCAGAAGGTTGCTGGTGGTGAAAGCAGATTGCTGGTAATGAATGAGATGTCAGCTCAAATGCCGGTGGAGGGGTGGGTGACAGAACCCAGGGCTGAGTCGTTGTGCAGGGCAGGCACTCCCTGGGCAGGCACATCCTCACTGGACACGTTACCCACGGGCAGCAATCCTGGGCTGGGAAAACCTGTTAGCAATAAACCATGCACTAGTTCCAGGACCTTTTGGTGGTTCCCAGAGTGTCTCTTGTTTGCTTTCTGGTTTTAGGTGCAGTTTCATTCTGGCTGTGGCAGCAATGGCTGTGCTGTCGTGTTTTGTGCCGGTTTATTTGTGGTGTTTGGCTGCTGGTGTTGCCACAGTAAGCCCAGTTACATGGCTGAGACTGACAGGCTGCTTCCCTGCCAGCCTCTCCCAGCTTTTCTGCTGAAGTTCACCTCATGCAAGGTCCCAGTCTCCGTGTCACTGGTGCCTCCTCAGTGCACAGTGCCTGTGGGTGGGAGTGGGCATGGCTGGTGGGCAGCTGCTGGAGCACAGTGAGGAAGGCCCTTGGTGGTGGCAAGAAGACAACACTCTGGAAAATCAGTTATAAGAGTGAAATATTCCTCAGCCTAATTAATGTCCATTTGGAGATAGCTGGGAATATTTTTCCCTTCTTGTATGGAAGAGATTGCAAGCAAGGAGTTTATTCCTCTCCCCCAGCCTAAATTTGGTTACTCAGCCCTTTATACTCTAGGTGCCTTTATACTTCCTTTCTAAAACTGAATAGAGTAGGTCTGATTAGTGAAACCAGATCTTAAGAACTCTCCAGTGATGGCAGGAGTCATCTTGCTCAGCAGCTTCAGGCATTTTTGTGGTCTGATGGATTGCATGAGGCACTTCAGGTTTTCTCTGGTTCCCAAAGGACAGGTCTGTTTCTGGGGACTTAATTGGTGTTTGTGGTAGCCTTAACATCCAAAACAATAAAAAAATAGTAATTGGTCATAGAGAATGTTTTCTCAGCCTCCCTTGCCACAACAATATGAGCAAGTATGTTAGCAGGATCCTCTGGGGATGTTTGCTGTCATGTTCTTGTTCTGTGGTTACAGAGATGTCTTTGCTGTCCTTGTTAACTGAAACCATCAGACAGCTGGAAACTTCTCATATCCCTCTCTGTGCTGTAAGTGGG
This sequence comes from Climacteris rufus, assembly GCA_013398175.1. Lineage (NCBI taxonomy): Eukaryota > Metazoa > Chordata > Aves > Passeriformes > Climacteridae > Climacteris > Climacteris rufus. The sequence goes on along the minus strand of VZRZ01002776.1, from coordinate 649,032 downwards.
CTAAAAAAATCCCAGGAGTTCAGTGTTTTTTTAATGCATTCTCCCAGAAGAGTTTTGTCTGGACTATCAAAATACCCCGTTTCTAAATGGGAGCTGGAGGGGAAAAAAACACCACGAAAAAAAAAAAAAACCCAACCAAAAAAAAACCAAACCAAAACAAACAAACAAAAAAATCTAAAAATTGTCTGGTTATTGTTTCCAGACAATGATTTGTGTCTTCCTTACCCGTGGATGATAGATCTGTCAGGCGTGGTGCTGTCAGTCTTCATAATTGGAGTAATCTCAAACCAAAACTCTGGTGGGTCCCTGTGGCACTGTGTGACTGCACTGCTGAGCATCCCAACCTTTTGTAATCACTATCTCACTTATTTAGATTGAGAGGTTGTACTGTAAACAATAATCAGTGGTAAACAAGGTCAGATTATAGCTATAATCTATTTTTGAAAGCTAGAACATGCCTGGCTCACCCATTATCACTGTGCAGCCTCCCCTATCCTTACTGTTCTCTGCAGGACCATTGCAGTGCTCAAAGTAGTTACAATAAAAAAAGACAACTTCAGAGTAACTAAACCAACTGTGCTGTTTGCAGTGCTGCTGTTTTGCAGGGATTCTCTGCTCATGGTCCTGAGCCTGTGAGCAGCCTGTGCTGGATTCCAGGGCTGCAACATGAGGAGAAGGACTCTGGTTTAGAATAATATTCTTCTGGGTGTTTTTCTGAGTTGATTGATGGGGCTGGTTTTTCTTCTAATTCCCCAAAAGCAAAACATTACAAGGCAATCTTAATTTACACAGCCTCACTTCTGTATTTCTCCAGCTGATCCAGTAAGCCACATCCTGACTGTTTTATCCAGCATTATGCATTCCTGTGCTGGGAATGCTGTTCCTCCAGCTGTGCTGAGCCTCCTGGGGTTTTGGGGGTTTCTGTTGCCATCAACCATCATTCCTTTACAGAGCTCTGTCCCACTACAGAAACAAACAAGTTGCATTGAGTCACCTGGTGCTTTTCACCTGGGCTTTGCAAGGTGCTCTGTGTTTGTTGGTGAGGAGGCACATCTGTAACTGGGAAAGGAGATGGAAGATCTGGGAGCTGATCAACCTGTGGAAGGCTTTGGTTACAGCTGTTTGTCTGCTGTTGAGAAGGGCAGATGATAAATGGGGTTAGGCTGGCCCAGTGGTTAAGTGACATTCATGGGAATTATTCATCTCTGATTGTTGTGCTGAGGTCATGGGCTGTGTCCCATGCTATTCTGCTGTGCCAAGAGATTTATTTTAATAGAAGCCTTTAAGTAACTGGCATTCTTGCTAATCATGGTGCATCTGCTTCTCTGGGTTCCCTGTTATGAGTAATTTAATGCTATTACTTTAGCTAGAAGGGATCTGTGTCACCATCTGTCCTGAAAAGCTATTGATGGGGCTGTGCAGAACATGGAGTGTCATCAGCAGGAGAGAGGGACTTCTAAAGGGATGACTGGATTTCCTCTTGTAATACAATATAAGATGGTTTACTGTGATTGTGGCTTAGATAACCTACATAGAAAGGCTGTTAGCTACTCTTTGATTTTTGGGGACCATTCCTCAGGTACTTGCAGAGGGGGAAGATGCTGTCTCAGTAATGAGCAGCAATGACACAGGTAATCTGCTAAATAAAGTCTCTACTGCTCTGTGAGGCTGAAACCTTTGAGACTGACCCTGAAGTGCCTGCACATGAGCACCCCCAGCAGATATTCTTTGGAGAGGGCCTGTCACACACTTCTCAAGCCAAATGTTTTCCTAATCGATGGTTGTTTTTTAATTGTTGTTTACAGACCATTTCCTTGTGACAAGCCCTCTCCAGGCTGTGGCTCAGTCCCAGTAGGCATGAAGAGGCTGCATGGCTGCAGAGCAAATTGCTCTTCACTCCCAGAAGTGTCCAGAGTACCATCCTGGTCTCTCAAGTGCATGTGGCTGATGTCTTTAGTTTTGTTATATGAGAAACATATTTTCTCTGTGTCTTTGTGACTGGGCAGTAGTTGCACTGTTCACCATCTCTCCTGACTCTTGGCCCTTCCTTACCTCACTGCAGCTCGTTGTCTTCTCAAGAAGCCAACTGGTGTGAGAGCCTGCAGGGCTGGGAAGCAGCTTTGTGTGGGTTTATCCTGGGGAGTTTCTCTTTGATCATACTATCCTTCCCAGCAGTGTGTTGTGTTACCAGTGTAAATTTGGCCTGACTCAAAAGTCCTGGCTCTAAAGATAGTTTGGGATATAATCTTTGATTTTTTTTTTCTTGTCAGCAGAGCTACAGCTCTTATTTCACATTCATCTGAGAAAACGTTTTCTGCCCTTGTCATATCTTATGTAGATAAGTGACAAGTAGGAGGAATGTATAGACCAAAATTTGCTTAAAGTTTGTAACTGGGTGACAAAGGCTGTGGGCTGGAGTTGGTCATCTAGAAAGGCTGGAGGAGGAAGCACACCCTGCTCCCAGAACAAGGTTTGCAGTTCTGCTGCAGCTGCATAGAAGTGAATAAAAAACCACAAATCAGAAGTGGGACATGAACTGACTTTCACAAAGAGTCTCAGGGAACCTGATTTTTCCTTTCTTTCTTCCTTCCCTCATGAAGTGTTGGGACAATAACACTGTGCCACCCTCACCTCTCCCACCATCACACAGCTCTGGCTCAGAACCTGAGTGTCACCAGTTCCAGGTCGTGTGGAAATGACCTGGTGATGGAATAATTCATGTACAGAAAAAAATGACCAGTGCTCTGGGTTCTCCAGGGTTCCAGCTGTAGGGTGAGAACCAGGCAGCTCATCTTCATGCAGAGAAGTTTTTGTTGAAACTGGCTGAATAGGGAAAAGTGAAGTGGGGAATGTGTTAGTGAGTAAAACTCCTCAGTGGATTTTGGTCCCAAATCAGGACTTGCAGAATTGACTGGAGTTGCTGTAACTGTGGAATCTAGAAGGGAGAGTTTTGAATAACTTGGCATGAAGAAAACTTCCCTCTGCTTATGATTTCCAAGTGCTTCTGCCATATAATAAAGCTCTAAATCTCTATAATTTCAATCAACTGTTCAGAGCAGATGCTGTGCAGTTATTCTGTCTGACACTTTCACTGTGCTGGCTGGGTTACTGCCTTCTATGAGACCTTTGAATTAACCAGATTTGGGGTCATCAAGATTATTTAATGTTATTGTCATAAATATTTGTACAGGACTTGGTCAGTGCTTATATAAGAACTGAAAAACAGTAATTTGTTACAAGATGATGTGTTCTTTAATGAACTGCCAGCTGAGTGTTAGAAATAAACTGTAAAAAAGTACTTTTCTATTTTTCTATTGCAGTTTGTAGGGCAGGAAAAAAGATTATTTAGATTGTCAGTTATTTAGGTTTGTCAGTTACAACTGTTTAAAATCGCTTGAGAGCTCTTTATAAACAGGGCTATTTACTTCTAAACAGCTCTGTTGGCTTAACATCCTGTCTTCAAAAGATAAGAAGTTGATCTCTTGCATCTTATTAATAATTTTCTGTTAAACCATGTTATCTTTTGAATAGTTTTTATGCCAGAAATGAGAGATTGTTATTGTGTTACATTTCACAGTTGATTCTTGGTACAACATTCCCTTTTTTTTACCTTAATTTCTGAAGTATTCTCAAATACAAACAGTAAACTCAAAATGCTAACAGTATGAATCTGTTGTTTGGAAATGATAAAGCTTATACATCATCCAATCTGCTGAAATGTGCTAGAAATTAATAAATATTTGATTTGCCAATAGCTCTTCATAGAAGCACTGAAATTAGTGAGTTTTTATTGAAGGAATTTTTGCCAGGTTTCTCAATGGAGGACAGTCCTACAAAGAAGCCAAAATGCAGAGGCTGCCAGGGGGTGCAGTGAGCATTCTGGCAAACTTGGGTTGTTTCTTCTCAATATCTTAATTAGCAGAGCATAATCTCCAAGCTGTTCTTGGAGAGCTGCTGCTAGGCCAGATGACCTGCAAAAAACCCCCAAATCCTGTGGGTTTAGGTCATGGAATGGTCTTTAGCACTGTGATCACAGAATAATTGAGGTTGGAAAAGGCCTCCAAGATCATGGAGGCCAACCTGTGACCAATTCCCACCTTGTCAACTAAACCAGGGCACTCAGTGCCACATCCAGTCAATCCCTGAGCACCTCCAAAGCCTGGCCACTCTTCCAGTGAGGAAATTCTTCCTGACCAACCTGAGATGATGCTGCACCAAGAGCGTGTTTGATTCTTCACCCATCACCACAGGGATTTGCCAGCTTGGACAAATTCTCCTTGGCTGTGTCATCTGCTGATGCAAAAGGTTTTTGTGCTGTTAGGTGGTTCACAGCTGGAGCCAAGCTTTGGGGTGCAATGTGTGACCTGTCAAAGGAGCAGAAATGGAGGTGTTACTACATCTCTGTTCAAACTTAGGATCCAAATAGAAATTTTTACGGCGTCTTGAGTAAGTCAAATCTCTGTGTTGGCCAGATGAGTCTCTAAATTTTTCCTTTGTGATGTCTGGGTTTGGTAATCTTAGTGCCAGGGTGCTGCTACAGTTCTCTCTGCTCAAAAGGAGTCCCAGAAACCATCCCCAGTGTCCGTGTGCTCTGAGGGCGCAGTCGGTGCATACAACGCTCTGGAAAATGAACATTTTTGTGACGTATTTGTGATGTATTTTCCCTTTCAGAAAAAGAGCAGAGAGGAAACATGTGGGGAAGGCAGTGGAGTGGAGATCCTGGAGAACAGGCCCTACGTGGATGGCCCGGGGGGCAGCGGGCAGTACACTCACAAGGTTTACCACATCGGCATGCACATCCCCAGCTGGTTCCGCTCCATACTGCCCAAGGCAGCGCTGCGCGTCGAGGAGGAATCCTGGAACGCTTATCCTTACACAAGGACAAGGTAAACTGGGCAGCATGGCCACAGGTGTTACCCTGCATTACAGAGAGGGTTTGGTGTCACTCTGGCAGTGGCATCTCTTCCCTCTCCACTAATATCCTTTAGAACAAACGGGGTCAAGTCCTAAATTCCTACGCAGTGCTTGACATCGGGACTTTGCCTGGGCTGACTGCACCTACCTGAGGATTTGTGGCTCGTTGCTCTGAAACGTGGAGCTGTTGTGTCCATCAAAGCCTGGGGAATTGTGAATGGTTTGCACTTGTCTTTTGTATCCTGCACTGAGTGTTCTGCTTAACATTGCAGATCTCTGCAGGCTCAGGGACGTTATAAATGTGCACGGTGCTGGGACAGATGTCACGCTGAATACTGTCAAGGAAGACAGGATGTATTTGTTCTACAGGGGAAAGAAAAATCTTAATAAATAAATAAATAATCCCAGTGCTGCTTTTCTGGGAACTGTCTGTCATTTAACTAGAAAATAACAAACCTGCTTCCTGTGGTTTTCACCCTGAGGAGGGAAGAGAGCCAGAGGCTCTGTGGAGCCCTCTGGGACCTCCTAATTTCAGCTGATTTTGTCAGGGAGGGCTTCAGATACCCAGGATTAAATAACCTTTGTGCCAGTTACTCCAGTTCAGAGCATTTGCCCCTCTTCAGATTCACCAATATGATATACCTGTCATCTTCTGTAATAAAAAGGCTTTAATGGATATTTTGATTTTTATGAAAAATGTAGAAAAGTTTCCTAGTTCTGTTTTAGCTGATCTCTTTAAGTAACATCCATCCTGGAAAAGGTGGGAAGTTGTTGTTTGCATATGGGCTGTTGCTGATGACTGAATGTGATGGAGCTGCCTGACTTTTAAATGATTAAAGTTCGCTTCCAGTCAGTTTTTATCTCTTCTTTTGAAATGCCTATGAGTCAATCAGTTGGCCAGGAAACCTGTGCTGCACAGAACTGGTTCGTATTTTATTCTGCTATACATTCCAGGCAGGAGCTTTGCTTTTCTCCTTGCACAGGTGCATTTCCAGGGTGTCCTTGTGTTAGTATCTGTGTCATAATGTAACTGCTTAATACAGTGGGCCCAAAATTTATCTCCTTGCTGAAAACTGGTGAGCTCCTGTCTTAAGAAGTTGTTAAAAACAATCTCTTCAATCTGTACAGTTGGTATTTTAGGCATATCTGAAGAAAAACCTGAGTGATGCCTGGCTGGGCTTTGAGGCTGATTTACTCTAAGCTATGTTGTTCTGGCTCCCAGGTACACGTGTCCTTTTGTGGAGAAGTTCTCTATTGATATTGAGACATACTACAAAACTGACCCAGGAGACCATAACAACGTGTTCAACCTTTCTGCTGCAGAAAAAAGACAAACCATTTTAGGTGAATAGCCTTTTTCCTTTACTTTTCTCTTTGTGGGGTGTTTTTTGGGGTTTTTTTGTTTTTTGTTTTTTTTTTTTGCTTGGCATGTCTCTCTACCTGTCCATCCCCCTAAACACAGACCTGCACCCCTGTCAGTGTCACTGCAGGTAGGGTTACATCAAGTAGAGTGAGGATACCTGAGCTCTCCTCTAAACTTGATATAAATCCCATGGAAATAATTTGAATCTCCCATCTGTAAATTTAAGCTGATGTGTTTCTATCTTACTGATACAGCTCCCAAGAGGAGTAAGACATCCAATGAATTTGAGGGTAATAAGTAGAAATAACTCTAGAAGAGGAAAGTATTCCTGTGTAATTGTGATTATATTGTGTGGCTCCTTCATGTGTGTGGAAATTAGTCCCCTCTGCAGTTTTGAAGGATGAAGGTGCTTTTAATTTTTGCTCCCTCTCCTTTTAGTGCTGCCCTCGCTCAGGTTGACACTCACTTCACAGCTGTCTTTAGAAAATTGATTTAATGTAAGGAATTAGCAAGAAAAACCAAAAGTACTTCCAAAAAGTGCTTTTGTACTCCATTTGTCCTTGTTCCTGGGCCTGTCTGACAGTGCTTTCACTGCTAACAAACAGGCTCAAGTCACCCACCACACTGAGAGGTGTCAGAGAGCTGTCACTTCTTGGGAAGTGTGATCCTGCCCTTCAATCCAAACATCAGATGCTTCTCCTGAGCTCTGGGGGTTGCAGATCTTTCAAATGTGTTTCATTCACTCTGCTCCCACCACTGCAGTTTCCACTTTTCCATTGTTGGATTGTTAAGACTTAAGTTAAACTTTCTGCCTTCCACGGTGCATCTGGTCCAACAACAGCAGGTGCAGAGTTACCAGTACCCTCACTTGGTGGACTCCAAAGATAAAATATTCCATGGATAGTGCCTGTTCCATAGCAGGGCAGGTGTATTTAACTGTCTTGGCTGAGACAGCTGCAGCACTGTGAGTGATATTAGAAAAGCTGAAAGATGGAATGTGCCACAGATCTGTGTGGAGCTGGAAAGACAGAGTGTGCAGAGCTGCCAGAGTGCTGTGGATCTGCAGTCACTGTGGGCAAAAACATCTATTTGGAGCAAAGCCTCTGTTTGCTGGAACTGTGTGTGCTCGTTCCTCTGGCAGAGATGATCTCTGCCCAGCAGCAGTGTATAAACAATTTAAATATCAGTTGTTTAAGTGTAAGTAAAAAGAAACTAAATTGCTGTAATGCTTCTGGTACTGACTAAAACAGAAATAACTCATGAAAAATGATGTTTTCATGTTTTGCTCAGGAAAAGGAAATGTCTAACTGTTTCCATCCTCCTTCTGTAGATCCTATTGATATTGTTAAAGATCCTATCCCTCCACATGAATACAAAGCTGAGGAGGATCCAAAGCTGTATAAATCTGTGAAGACTAAAAGAGGGCCCCTCTCAGAAGATTGGATTCAAGAGTACAAGAACAACCCTGGGAAATACCCCATCATGTGTGCATATAAACTGTGTAAAGTCGAGTTCAGATACTGGGGGATGCAGTCGAAAATCGAGAGGTTTATCCACGATGTTGGTGAGCATTTCTGGTCCTGAAGTTCACTCCTTAATGTTTTCACTGAATTGAAACACAAAGGTGAGGTGTGTGCAATGCATCACATTCCAGGACATGTCTGGCAAGAGATTCTCAGACCTGATGAGTCTGTGGGTCAGCTCAGAGAAAATCCTGTTATTTTATCACTTCTAATTGTGATATCTACAAATCCAAACCACATGTACCCACTGAAAAGGTTTCAAATGCTATGTAGGCAAACTCTTGAATTCTCTTTTTATTTTTTTTAAGATAAACTTGCCAAATCATTTTCACAGTCTGCCAGTCTTCTTTATTGTGACCAAAATCCATCCTGAAGGGCTGCCTAAAGAAATGAGCTTCACTTCTGAATCCTGAGTGGTTCTGGAGAACCCCTCCCTGGAGCATCCCTAGTTTCTACCTGCCTTGTGACAGGGCTGGGGGGTCTCTGAGTGGCTCTGAGTTGTGAGTAAATGTCCTGCTTTGATGGATGCATCATTCTTAGGTCAGGGCTTTTAAGGAGGAATTGGATGTGTCTGAGAGTAACTAAGTGGAGACAGTACAGGCAGTAATTTGTTCTTTGCAGAAAATCTGTAACACAACTGATACAATTTCTGAGCCTTGCCACAAACAACAGGATCTATGGCCAGGTGGAAGACCTAAGGAGTGTTTTAAAGGAGCATTCCCATCTCAGAGGGCAAAGCTGTGGCTGTTCTCTGGCAAAAAGGAGGCCAAAGAAAGGCTGTGTAAAGGTTTCTGACAGCTTTCTGTGCACAGTAAATCCTCCTGCATGACCTCTAGAACTCTCAATATGCAAGTCTTCAGGAAGTGCTTGATTCTAGCATAAGTATTTTTAAAGCTCTTTGCAGTCACACTGCACTCCTGAGAGCTCATGTGGAAGACACTGATAGAGCAGTGGAGAATAGTGTGCACCTCTCTCTGAATGCTCACAGGTTGTTTTCTTAAAGCTCCTTTGCTTTTACTTTACCCAGAGATGGAAGTTTTTACCTGCTATGGACTGTATTACAGTGCCTGTCTGCAGTGGCTCCCTGACATGGGTTAATTTAGTGTATGCTGGAGAACAGGGGCAGAATAACAACTCCATTGTATCTGTTAAACGAAAAAGGAGCACATGACTCTTGCAGTTGTTCAGAGGTGTTTGGCATAGATTAAACTGTGGTCCCTTAGAAACATTGCTTTTGTATTCCGTGAAAGATTGCCTGCCATTTCCCTCCTGATTGAGGCTTTGCAGAGAGCAGAGCCAGCTCATTGTCTGCCTTTCAAAAGCTTTTCCACTCTGTTACAAAGATGGCAAATAGTGTTGTTCAAAGTGGTTAAGATGCATAAAATCAGAGAAGTCTTTAAGGCAAGACAAAGTAGAGAGAAAAGTGAAAGTAAAAGCTTTGGGTGTCTGCAGGAGCTGTGTGGCCTCCCGTGGGCAAAGTGCCACAGCACTTGTACCAAAGCCAGCAATGTATGAGGATGTTTTCGTGTGGGTACAACAGGACTGACCAGGCTTAGGTGCTGATCCTGGTTTGGGGCTTTCAGCTGGTGACCAAAAGCAGCTGGAGACCTGTGTGCATTGTGCAGCTGATGGTGCACCAAGCTCCCAGAAGCCAGAGTTGTTCTGGTGGGCCAGCCCCTCCTTCCTTGGCATTTTCCTCCTGGTTCCTCTGTTCCCTACTCGCGCAAATTTATTGCTTGGGGAATTAGCCCACCCTGTGCAGGGTCACCAAGCCAGCAAGAAAACAGAGGCAGAAACAAACAGCAGGACCCAAATTCTGCCCAGGGGGGAGCAGTGCTTGGTGGTGCAAACTAAAATTAGAGAATGGGTTGGAAAAAGAGCAGGTCTGAGGTAAGTGATGGATGGCTTGTGTGATGTGGAAAGGCTGCTGAGCACAGAGGGAGTAGCTCTGGGGGATGGCGTTGAAGCGTTCTCACTCGTACTGAGTGCAACAGCCATTCTTTCCCATGACTAATTGGACAGTTACTCAGTGCTTTGACAGCCTGAGACACAGACTAAAATTGTGATTGTGGGCTATTAGTCTACTTGGCTGTAATATTTGTATGCTTTTTTACTCCTTTCCCATAGATTTTAAGTTTAATTGGACTGGCACTGCATAATGTTCTGCTCCCACTTGCTTCCTAATGGTGCATGTGGGCTCTGAGTCTTTTGTTGTTAAACAAGTGTGTTGACTGTGTATGGGTTATTAATTATATAGTGTGGCAAAGTGTGTTCCATCCCAGTAACTGGAGCTTTGTCTAAGCCACTGTGTCTTAGGCTAAATATGTCCAAATTGCTGCACAGTGATGAAGTGGTTTTAGAAAGCTCTTCTGCAGAACTTTGGCTTCACTAAAGCACTCACATGACTAAGTTCATCCACTGCCCATTGGAGTCCAAAGGTAGAGTTTTGTCTTCCCAAGGGGAGGGAGGTTGCAGCTGACATGATGTGGATGTGACCACAGGCTTTTCTTTGTGAGGGGACTGAGCAAGGGAGGGCAGGGAAGCCAACAGGTGTAACTGCAGGTGCCCTTTGAGCAGATACAGTCAGACAACCACAACTGTACTGACAAGGGTATGGGATCTGCTGTGTCTGTGAGGGAAATGGTGTTGTACAGGGACAATCAGGCTGACAGTCCTCTATTTGCTGCCAGGAAATTGTGAGAGTGCATTATAAAATAATTCAGGAAGCTGCCTCTGGGTACAGTCAATGGGTATCTGGAAAGTCACTTCATTTGGATATTGAGTGCTTTTGGGGCAGAATTTGTTGGTGGTTTTTCTGATTTATTCGCATTGAGTTCTTATTGCATTTACTGTTTTTATTTCATGTTGAAAAACAAACCCAGAACTATAGACCAAAGCTTTTAAAATTCACATGAAGACTCCTTTCTATCCTGGCTTGTCTCATGGTCATTTACACTTCCTTTTGTATGATGGAGTCCAACACCACAAATAATTTACAGGAGTCAGCACCTCCTGGATGCAGCCTCTGAGTTGTTGAGGTGGTGAGCTGGAAACCAAGTGATTTAAATGTTTGCACCCTGCTCAGCTCTTCACAGATGATCTTTCTGCACAACACAGTGGGAAATGTTACAATAATTAAATCAACACATGATGACGGGTGCTCTGAACTCAGTCTGCACATTTGTGCATGTGTGATTTTCTTGTTTGTTTGGTTTTTTAAACAAAGCATTGTGCTGTGGAGAAATAATAGTCTGGTTAATGACTGATAATGAGCTGGTACCTGCATGGTCCCGTTTTTTCTGGGTGATTTCAGTGTGTTGCCTGATGAGGTTTTGCATGGGAGAACCACTCAAGTTCTCTGCCCTAGCACTGAAGGCCTTTTCTGCAAGCCATGACTTTTATTTTTCCATTTCTTTTGCGCTTGCACAGCCTCGTTCTCCTTCAGGTTTTCTCCCCATGTTTAAGAAAGAGAAATGCAGCATGGTTGGCACATCCTAGGTGAAGGCCAGAGGCTAGGAAAGTAATCTGTCTTTTTAACTTCCTAACTAAGCTGGAGGGGTAGAGACACACCAGCCGTGAAGTCCTGTAGTGCCATCCTATTTTCAAAGGAGCAAAGCTTTAAGGAAGGATGGTTTGGGATGTGTCATCAAAGCAATGTGAGCAGGGCACATGGGGAGGTCTGTGGGTTGGCAGGAAGCAGGGCAGGTGATTTTTGAGATCTAAGAAGGCAGAGAGGAACTTCAAGAGACTTTTTTTTACCCCCAAGTGGTTTTCATGTTCCCTGTGATGTTAGTCCATTAAAACACACATATGTGGTTGGTAGCATCTGTGCCTCTACACAGAGAATTTCTGAGGAGTTGGTGCACAGATACATCAAGGCTGGATCCAGGAGTAGGAGCAGAGCCTGCTGAGCCCTTGAACAGGGGAAGCCTTGGGCTGAGAGCAGAATTCACTTCTGTGTCTGATCACAATCTGTTTCCAAGGTGTTCCATGCAAGGAAGAAGTGGACACTGTGGGTGTGGAAGTCCAAAGGGTGGTTGTGGTGTTAGGGACATCAAGAGGAATGTTTTCTTGGCTCTCAGTGTGGATGTGATGGGAATTTAATCTTCGTCTTTAAACTCTGCTGGTTGTCAATCATAACAGGAGGTGAAGAGGCTAAAACATTCTCCTGTAGTTCTGCAAAAAGTAATCTGGCAGGGGAAATAACTCTGAATCTCAACTCAGGTTGAACAGAATTAAGTTGCTGAGGGCTGTCATTCTGCCCCCAGAAGGTCACACTCTGCTGGCTCAAACTTGCCTCTCCCTTCTGAAAGTCAGGCAGCAAAATGCATTAAATATTGATAGATTTAATCTTACTGTGTAAATGAAGTTCAGGTTGAGTTGGTCTGTGGCATTAGCTGCTGATCTCAGTGGCCATTTCCTCCTGATAGCCTGGCTTGGGATGGCTGGTGGCATTCAGAACTGACCAAAGAGCAGAACAGACAATAAAGTGCTCAGACCTGAAAGGAGATAAACATATGAAAATACGCTGTTTGTATGTTTTAAAAAACAAACAAAAAAAAAGTGATTGCTGAAAACAAATTAGATCATTAGGCTGAACATCACATAAACTGTGACAGTAATGAGATCTAAAGTTTTCTGTACAACAGTGAGGTTTGTGTTGCTGAAAACACCTTAGAAACCCTGCTGGTGGTAGGACCATCCATCCCACTCTGGCTGTGCTCCTGGAAATGGAGAGTGGCTTCTGAGGGAACTTTCCTCTTGGGAGTGCTTAGAGAGCTCAGTCTGCAGCTCCCCAAACCTAAATGATTTTAATGTAGCCTGTTGATGGCTTTCTATCTGGTAATACCATAATCCCACAGACTACAAATCCTACTGGTTCTTTTGGCTTGTCCTGACCATCTCTGCCTCAGTTTCCCAGTAATTAAAGGGGGGACAATATTAATTGACTGATTATTTTCAGAAGGGCTCCTGAGGATCAGTTGGTCGTTTATAGAAGCTTTAAAAACATCATTACTGCAGTGATCCCATCAGGAATAAAGAGCAGTTTGGAGTTTTGATCTGTTGTGAGCTTTTAAGGAATAATATTGGTGAAAATCCTGAGTGACTGTAATGTCTTAAAAGTTTTGGGGGTGTGCTGATGTTAGTGAGTGAGTCCAAGTCTTGAGAAGGGTATCTGTTGCTTGCTCAGATGCATTGTGTGTTGATACTGAGGCAGTTCTTCCTTTCAGATATGTGATATGTTGAAATATTTTAAATTGGCTTTACCCACTCCATTTTTCTCCTGCAGCAGAAGACAGATGGTATCTGCAAAATAAAGCATCTTTATTCCCTCCCTTACTTTGCTTTCTATCCCATTATCTCAGAAGCTCACATTTGTGATGCTGTTGTACTGATATGCAGAAACCAAGTTTCCAAGGAAAGGAAAAGGTTTAGTCTTAGCACTGCTGGTGTGGGATGTGCTTCTGTCATGTAACAATTGGGGTGGGCTGTGTAGTGTTCATCTAAGAGTGACTTGAAACTCTTTTGGATTAAAAAAAAAAAAAAAAAAAAAATTTTTTT
>VZRZ01002776.1:590872-635596 GCA_013398175.1 Climacteris rufus | reverse complement strand
CATTTTTGGGAACATATTTCACTTTGAAGGCCAGATCCAAATGTTCCAACTTCCTAGTACTTGAGGGAGTTACAGTTGTGGTCTGTGTGTGGCTCCTCCTTGGTGCAACAGGACAAAGTCCTCCATCTAGAGCTAGGAAATCCCTTCCCAAGTCAAAAGCAGTGACACAAGACTGGTTAATTTTTCAGTGCTTGGTTGATTAGAAAGAATTGAGGAGATAAAGTACCTGACGTGACCAGTTTGCCACCCTGACTGTGTGAAAGTCCTTCCCTGCGGCGTTGTGGGTTGGATGTCACTGTGTTGTCCCTGCCATGGTGTGGTGAGGTTCTGGGAGGGGAACATGTTGGTTCCTGCAGTGTGTAGCTGTGGTGACAGGGACGTTTTGGCTTTGCAGGCCTGAGGAAGGTCATGGTCCGGGCCCACCGCCAGGCCTGGTGCTGGCAGGACGAGTGGTACGGCCTCACCATCGAGGACATCCGGCAGCTGGAGAAGGAGGCCCAGCTGATGCTGGCTCAGAAGATGGCCCAGTTCTGCAGTGAGAATGACCCTGAGCAGCACGGTGTCAAGGACACTCCTGGGGAGAAGGACGTGGAGGCCAGCACAGGGTCACCTGCGGACACCGAGGACGCCTCTGCAAACAGCGACGCGGCCTCTGGCCGGTCGCTCACCAAGCAGTGGTCCACCTCCTCCAAGTCCTCACGGTCTTCAAAGAGAGGAGGTAAGATGCTGCCAGGGACTTGCTCTTCTGAACTCATGGAGGTTGGGCTTTTGGGAGGTTGGACCATGTCTCCTTGGGGCAGGAGCCTTTGGGACAATGTGTATTTCTCCTGTGAGTCCTGTTAGCTCACAGGCCTTCTCTGCTGCTGTTGCAGGCTCAGCCTTCTCAGGTGACCTGTTTTGGGTTTGGGAATGTTTCTGGTCATCCTGTAATGGTGACTCGGTGTCACGTGGCAGAGTTGTTGCCAATGTCAAAAGCACAGAATCTTTAAGAACACCATAGAGGAGCAGGCAGGAGCTGGCTGGGGGCTCAGAAGACAACCAGTGGCACAGAGAGATTTAGTTCTTGTTATCCAGGAGCCACTGGTATATTTATAAGGCCCTTTTATGATGTTCTGCTCTGGATATCTGCTCATCCTTGACACCTGTGAAACAGCAGGTACCTGTGCTCCTTGGCCAGGGTTCTGTGCCAGCACATGCCTGTTGTTTCAGAAGGGATGTTTGGCTCTGTGGGGCTGCACTGTGGCTGACACAGTGAAGCATCTCGTCAGCTACTGGGGATGTTAAGGTGGGAACCCCAAAAAGTGGGTGGGAGCTGCTTCCACTGGTGATGGTGAGCAGTAGCTGTTTGGAGACAAAAGCTCAGCCTGGACTTAGGTGGGACTGTGGATCATGTGTATATTCTTTTTGAAAAACCATTCAGGAAGGTTGCAGGATTATGATGTTAAAGCTCTGCTGTGGATCCTTGTAAGGACTCGGCTTTGAGTCCTGGATTTTGTTACTCACCTCTCCCTTGGGACTCACCTTGTTTTGCTGTACTAAACTCTTCCCTTTTCAGACTGTTCTGTATGAAGGGATGAACCCCCAGTGAGTTACAGCCACGAGGTTTGAACCCTCAGCAATTCCATCTCCATTTAGCCAAGCACTGCTGGTAGCAGGCAAATAGTAGCGCTCACTGCAAGAGAGGAAAAAAATCTTGATTTTTCTGGAAACCCCAAGGGGCAGCATTTCTTCCAGTGACAGTGGAAGGGAACATCTGGGTGTGTGAGGCTTCTCCATCTATCATATGCACTAAATATTGTGAGTTGAGTCTCCATTTTTATTTCCTACTCCATCACTGATTTCATTGCGGGTGAATGAGAGACGAGCAGTAGTTTTACCTTGCGATGACTCACTCGAGTGAGCCCCAGGGAAGAACCTACCAGATGCTTCATAAATCACTGCATAAAGATAAAAATACTGGCTACTTTGCCTGCACCAGGATTTTATATTGATGCAACCATCTCCCATTATGCTCTTTGCACAAACCCCCTCTTCCACTGCTGACATGTTCACTGGGAGCTGGAGTTTTCAGACCTTTCAGGATTTCACTTGAAGGTTTTCACTAGGAGCAAAGCATGAATTTCTTTTCAGTTGCAGAATGTCTCAGCTTTTACAAGGCAAAGTAATGAAAGAAATTAATTGTGATGTGCTGGGAAGTACGTCACACAGATATTTTAATCCTTCTTCATGCTGGCAGCACATTACCATATGGAAGCAAGGAAGGCTGTCGCGACGCACCGCCACCTCCAGCTGAAAAAAAAACCCTTTTCTCCAAAAGATCTCCTTTTCTCTCCCACCCGAGCGAGACCTCTGGTGATGGCAGGACCCTTGTTGCCATCCCATATGTTATTAAATGCTCTATTTTTAGCAACTATTATGCGAGTGCCTTGACGTCACTCCGGCGTGAATTAGCTCTGCTCCGCCACCTCCTCGCTGGCTGCTCTCGAGGGGTGGGCGGTGGGGTGCTGGGGGCTGCTGAGCTGCAATTAGATGACTCTGCACAGGGTCTCCATCCTCCTTCCTTGTGACAACCGAGTAGAAGATTGGAAGAATTTTCCTTGTGTGTTTAACTCTGTTGGAACAATAGCACAAAGCGGCTCGTGCGGCTGTCACAGTAACCGGAGCCTTTCAACGTCTTGTATGTGCTAAATGAAAACTTGTCAGTCTCCTCAGGTTTTTGCTGGGTTAGGTGGCTGCTGTGAGTGCTTTGTGTGTGCTGGGTGACAGGCACGAGGGGACAATCCCTCTTTCCCATCGTTCTCTGGACAGTGCTCCCTTCAGCAGGCAGCTGTTCCGTGACAACTTCAGCCAAGAAGAGCTCGGGCTGAATTGTTGCTGAATTATACCTGAAAAAAAAAAAAAGAAGAAGCCATAATGTGTTTATATTTAGCACAGAGAAGTCTGGAGGGGAAGATGAAAGGGAGCAGGTAGGGGTGAGAACAGGAGGGCAAACAGCACTAAAAGGACTTGAAGGTTTCTCTTTGCTCTGTCAGGACCGCCGCTCCGACAGCTCCCTACGAAGTAGTTGGATAGCATGTTGTTTAAATCATTCAAATTTAAAGTTTAAATAGATCTCTAATCCAATTTGTGTGGAAGCAATTTCCTTCCAGAAAACAGATTATTCCTCTCCAGGCTGCTCTGCTTAGCTACCCACCCGAAAGTTAGTGAAGCAGAGGCATGGCTTGTGTGCTGATGAGAGGCACGGAGAAAGCTTCCAATCAGCCTGCTTCCTTCCTAATTGCAAACTTTAAGACCCAGCTGATTTTGCACGTCCTACTAACAATTATAAATAGCTGCCATTCAAAATAGCAGAAGAGTGATCCAAGCAGCTTTGCTTTAATGTAGCATCTTGCTGGCAGGTTCTAACAACAGTAAACAAACAGGATCTGTAAAGCGGTACACTGACATCACACCAGCATCATCGGGGTTTTGTGTTTTTTAATATTGCAGCAGTGAATTTTCATAGAGAACACATGATTCTTCCTCCAGCAAAGATCATGTTGGGAACTCTCCTTCTTGTCGATGTAGCGTTTCGCATAAGGCTTTTCTGTTTTCTCCAGCAAGTCCCTCGCGCCATAGTATCTCCGAGTGGAGGATGCAGAGCATTGCCAGGGATTCAGATGACAGCTCAGATGATGAATTCTTTGATGCACATGGTATGTGGAGCCTAAATCACCATCGTTTCTTCCCTGAAATGGTGGGGTAAGAGAACGAAAGGCATGAAGGGCGGGGGGTGAGCAGGGAAGGAAGCGAGACTTTTTTGCTTTGAAGTCTTTTCCTTTCTAACCACGACGTGCAGCTTCGGTGCAGCTTCTTCCAGCATCACCCAGCAGCCTCGTACATTAATGCAGCACCATTTCAGGTGCAGCCTGAGCTGCCTGAGGGGATCTTAGCCCTTGGGGCTGTGTTTTATTAGGTGCAAATGAGTGTGCCTAAAATCCAGCAGTACTTACTGGGCTGTGGGTGTGTCCTAATGATTCACTGTGACTGATTATTTTTCTAATTTGTTTTTTAATCAGTAAGAGGTATGATTAATTGTCCTGTCTGGGCCTGAAGAGACCCAAATTTGCTTTTATTAACTCCTTATTCTCCCGTTCCAAGAGCTACAATAACGAATGCAACAAGGTACTTCAGGTGCCAAAAATAATGAGTGTATGTTCCAGAATTCTCAAAGTAATTTTGATTATTTGTGTTAAGAGAATGCTGTGTTACGTTTTTTCCTCTGTGCATGTGTGTATGAAGAAGCTTTGTTCCACTGCACTCATTTCATATATTGTAATATATATTAATGCAAATTTAAGCCTGAAGGGTTCTGTCTCTACTGACAACAGATGGACTCTTCTCCTGGCTGGTCTGATGTAAGGGAGATGTGCAATATTTGCTCATGAAGTTGGGAAATGCAGTTGTTAGAAGGTGACACCCCAGTTTTGCAAAGCAGAATTTTGCTGATGCTCAGCTGAAGTTCAGCCTCCAAAAACTGATAGTATCATGTTCCAGAAGAGTTGTCCCATCAATGTTTAAGCATAGATCTCAAATTTTGGGTAGGAAGGGGTGTGTTAGTGTAGTGACCTGCACAAGAGCAGCTGAAATGGGCAGGACACATGTAAGTTGAGATAAATGTGTGTCTCTTGCTGGGAAGAAGGGCCAACTTCATTTAAGTGTCTCTGTTTATTAACTTATGTAGCATTTACAGCAACTATGTAAGGGATTTATTGGAGCAATATACATACAAGAGAATAGGAGTGAGTCATCCAAACTGCATTGTTGCTCTCTACACGCTTTTTGCCTTTTTAATTGCACAGTAATAAAATTGAGATGGAGACAGCTTTGCCTGGGATCCAGCACCCCAGGGAATCCCTGGCATGCTCCTAGCAGGCCTGGGAAGGGCATTTAACAAAAATGAGCCTTGTGCACCTCTGTTGCAGTACTTGTAGGAGGTTGCTAAGAGTAAAAGCAGCTGCTCTCCTGCGAGCAACCGCGAGTCTCCGTGTGCGCGCAGTTTGTCCTCTGCAGCCGGCACAGTTGGGATGAAAAGCCTGCCTGAATCTGGTGGGGTTTTGGCTCACGAGTCACAGCCTGGGTGTGTGTGTGCAGCTGAACACAACCCTGTCCCCAGGAGGGACCTCTTGGTGCCCCTTGGCCCGCAGAGGCTGCGGGTCCGTGAGCAGGGCTGAGGCTGCGCCCGCGGCTCATCCTGCTGGAGTCGGTGCCATGGGAACTGGCAGGGATGAGGATGTGAGTCAACAGGCAGCAGAGTTCCTCAGAAGTGCTTCCCATACACACACACACACATTTCCTCGCTGTGCAGTGGGCG
Organism: Climacteris rufus; assembly: GCA_013398175.1. Lineage (NCBI taxonomy): Eukaryota > Metazoa > Chordata > Aves > Passeriformes > Climacteridae > Climacteris > Climacteris rufus. Next base: position 630,243 of record VZRZ01002776.1, on the reverse strand, counting down.
TAACCTGAGCCCCAGAAGATTCCTTGTCTCCAGCTTCCCACTCAGCCTCATTCACCGGTAAAGATAGCGACAAATACAGTAATATCGAATATCTCTCCTGTAATAAATGCTAATAATGGGAGTAATATCCCATTCAGGGATCACTTGAGCAGCAGTAAGGGCTGTAATTAGACCTCTCAAGGAATTAAGTTTAATATTTAGATTAAGTTGCTGGAGGAGCTTGAGTGCAATCGTCCTCTGAATTCTCTGCCAGCACGTGTGTTACACACCTGTGCTTCCCGCTTGCTCTGGACAGGGAGCTCCACACTCCCTTGTGCAGGGAAATTGGGATTTACTCCAATTTTTTCCATGGCTGAAAAAGGAAATGGCATGCTGGTGCAAAATTTCCAGGTTGCTCTCTTTTTATGGTCAAAGTTGAAATAGAAAGTCCTAAAAATAATCGGGCTTTGCTTGGATCTTCACTTAATACCCTTCATACAATTTTTTTTAAGCTATTGCTCAGATTTGCTGAAAAGATTAATATATTTCATAACCTTTTTTGTTCCCCTTTGTGGGATTCTTCCAGCTAATTATTTTCTTAGTAACTGTACAGCAATAAGAAAGGGGAAATCCTAGTCTGGGACTGTGAAGATTATGGCTTTTAGATCTTCAAGACATCTGTAATTACTGCTGTTATTACATTTATAACTCTTAATTAAATTTACAAGCCCAAAATTTTCAGGAAAGAAATACTAAGCACAGAACAATAAATAAATTAGAAAGCACTTAACCTTCGTAGCAGTAATAGATACATCCTCTATGGAAAAAAAGAAAAGAGAAAGGAGAGTTTCTCCTTTGTATGTCTGTTCCTTTTAATTACACTTCTAAGAACATCATATTTTTAGGACCCTTATTCTTTATTGACTATAGTTGAACTTAGCCAGGGGATTCACCTTGCACCATCAGAGAGAATGGCAAGGCAAAGGCCAAATGTGGTACCTTAGATGGTAGCATTAAAAATCCGTGTTACTTTTTTTCCAAGTTTCAGGAGTTTTGTTTGTTTAAATCATGCAACTAAAATATTTTGTTTGCTTTTCATAAGGTGCTTTGGTTTTCGTATCACAAAAGCTGGTAAAGTTGTGTGGTTTGTTGTGACTTAAGCTATCCAAATGTTTGTAGATTGCATAGAGTTATGGGGCCTTGGTTTTATTTAAAATTCTGTTTTGTACTCTTGTCTGTATACATATTTTTGTGTGTGACTCTCAAAAAATCTGTTTTCTAAAGAGGACTTGTCTGACAATGAGGAAATGTTCCCGAAAGAAATAACCAAATGGAGTTCCAATGATCTGATGGATAAAATTGAAACCCCCGAATGCGATGATGTCCAGGGTAATTTTTTTTCTCAGTACAAACTGCATGTGCTATTTTACAGTATTTCCAGGCAATTGTCACAGCCTCACTCTGAACAAGGTAAAACTTGTTATCCTCATCTCACAAAAGGAGAAGCTGAGACAGAACATAAAAATGACTGCCCAGTGCTGCTGAAAGAGATTTGCTCAGTGGGAGCTTGGATAGCTCTTGGTTCTCTTTTATTTTCCATGTTGGTTTGGCTCCTTTGTATGACAGTCAGGATTCTCTCATATAATGATGAAATATCCCAGCTCCCTCTTGAATGACTTGAATTTCTCCTGGCTCTTCCTTCCTTTTGCTCCATCCTTTGTTCTTGACTGTTTCTGCCTGAGTTTTATTTTCTGCTCATCGTTATGAAATGGTGAAAGGAAGCTGCAGCTCCTCAGCCAGAGCGATTCATGGGGGAAGGTGACACTCAGGCTTTCTGGTACAAAGTCTGTGTAGGCACAGATGTAGGAACACATCAGATCTCAGTTCCCCAGCACAGTTCAAGCAATTCCTTTTATTTCCCCCCAAACCAATCATTTCTGACAGCCGTGCAGGGATTTCCCATTGTTGCCATCCTTAATAAAGCAGTGGTACCAGATCACTGTAATGAGACAAGCTCACTGATGTCCTCAGCTCTTGCCAAGGTTAGGAGAAATTGCTGGAAAATAAATGACCCAGCATTGCCCAGGCTTCTCAGGTGCAAGGAGGCAAGAGGGAGGGAGAGGGTGATTTGTTGAAATAATGAAGGAGATGTGAAGCATTGGAACAAGCAATGTCTTTATGGAGGTTTGTCTTTGCCGAAGAGCGTCCTACAGCACTGACATTTTACACCTCTGTGCTTCCAGGTGACTTGTACCAAGAGACATCAGCAGAGTACCACGTTGGCTCCAGCGTGGAGAGGCTCAGCATCATCGAGGTAAGTGCTTTGGTTTCTTGTAAGGAGATCCTTTGTGTCTGGAATGTGTCCGTGTGGGATAAACGGGGTAAATGGGTCCCCTTGCTGTGAGTGATGCCTTGTCTCCGTGTGCTGCTGAGCCACACACCGCCTCTGTGTGTTCTTCTGTACTTCAGATTGAAGAGATTTTTCACCCATCTTTTGAATATCATATAGCAAATGCTCTGTATACTGCAGGCAGCTTCAGGTATCCAGCTGGAAAAAGCTACTAATCCTGTGGGAATCAGTGCAGTCCGAGGCACTGCTGGGTAGAGCCATCCTGCAGTGCCAGGTGAGGATGTGGGAGTGGGAGAACACATCCCTGCAGCACCAGGGTGCAAAGGACATCACTTGGCTGTAGCCCAGGGCGTGGAGCTGCTCAGGGTCTTGTTTGGAAACCAGTTACAGCACAGCTTGTGTCAGTGTTCTGGGCAGAAAAATAAATAACATCACACCCACCCCAGCTTTCTGGACTTCTGCAATTCAGGGTGCTGGTGAGACACCCTGGGGTGGCTGTTCTCATCCTGCCCTTACAGCAGCTGCCTGTCTGTGCTGCAGAGGTGATGTAGCTGCCTGCAGAGTGCCTGTGTTATGTCTCAGTGGTCCATCAAAGTCCATGAGCATGGTTTTGGAATTATTCCCTGTGGCAGGCTCTAAGTTCATGGTGGTTTGGCTTTTTCATAATAGACTGAGAACTCAAGGGCCATAGGGAGAGTGGGTGGGATGGGAACAGCTCTGGCCACCTTAAAATAAGCAAGTCACAGCCCAGAGATTTCTCTTGGAGCTCAAGATGGTGTGGCAAACTTGTCTTTGCTGTGCAAACTCAACCCCCTCCTGTTTCTGCCTTCATTTTAGGAAAAGAACAGACTTCAAAGCAAGATGAAAAAGACAGTTATTTGTAGTTGTTCACAAGCTGTCTGCTAAAATAGTATGAAATTCCTGTGCCACCAATTGCAATGATTTTCAGGTTAAGAGCTTTCCTTGCCAGAAGGTGGTTCAGGAATAAGGTGTTTAAAGAGGCTCCAGATCTTACAAGGAAATTCTAAATAGTTACCTCCACCCTTAAGCTAATCAGCAGTTCCCCACTTCCTTCAGAGCAGAGGGTAATGAACTGAAAGGTGCCTCCAAATCACTGCTGATAAACTTCTGCATGACCAGAGCCTGGTGACTCATGTTGTTCTCCGAATGAGCACTTAAAATACTTGTCTGGAAGCAGGAGAGGTGCTGTGAGGGCTCCTCCTGTGCCTCCAGCCAGGCAAAAGTTCACTGTGCAGGTGCTAAAGCTGGAATCACAGAAGGTTTAAAGAGCAGGCATTAATACAGTGGAATGGTGCTAAATAATTAAAGGCCATTCTTATGCAGAAGGTCTGGAAAAATCGTTATTACAGACTTGGATGTGAATTTTAATACTTCTAGTGGGCTGTGTAGTAAGACAGGCTTTAACATTATCTGGTAAAAATGTAAGCTACTTGTTAGGCTGCTAATGTGTGCCTGGACGTGCTTTCCTCCCACCAGCAGGTCTGTCAGGGACTCAATCACTGCTCAAAGGACAACAGGTGACAAAAGATGCTAGAATTAGAAGAATTTGCCTAATGGAAAACACTGCTACCCTCCACCCCTTCTGCAGCCCCTCTCAATGGCTATTTCTCTGCCTCAACAGGAGTTGCTCAGGATGTTCTCAGATGTTGTCTCTGCTAGCACAGGGGTCAGGCACAGGAATATTTTGCAAAGATCTCAGAAGTGTGGGATGGAGGATTTGAGTCTGTGTGGGAGCTATAAACACTGAAAGCCCTGGTAGCAAATAGGTATTAAAAATAGTTAGTGCTCTGTTGTGTTACAATATGTGCAAATGGATGCTCCTGTGCCTGCCTGGGACATCAGGATTGGGCTTCCAGCTCTCCTGGCAGGGCATTAATGATAATCCACTCTGGATACAGTTCCCTCCTTTCCCCAAATTACAGTCTGTCTTGGTCAGCACAATAAGCAAATAACCTGGACTGCCAAATTAAAATCCTTCCCTGTGTTCATGCAGCAGTCTTCCAGACAGATGTTGGCCAGTCCTTGGGTTATGGGGTCATGAACTTTCTTCCTTTCAGTTCCTCTCTTGCAACAGTTTAAGCAAATCTGAAGTCTTATTTATGACTTCTGTTTTAGGCAAACATGCACTGACTGATCTTCCCACAACTTCTTTCCTCAGTAACTTGCCACTTGCTGACCTGTTTGAGCTCACTTGTTAATTTTTCACTGCCAACTCTGCAGCTGAGCTCAGCACCCCACAGAAAGCAACACCCATATCTTATTTCTGTATTTTTCCACCCTAATACACACAAGTAATGACTTTACTGCTACCATGTTTTACCTGGATATGATTTTATGTAGTTTTTTTTTTAACTTTCAGCATTCCTTCTGCTTCTGACAGTCAGGCTGAGGCTGAGTGTGTGCATTTGTGCATGCACAAGTGTAGGAAAAGAGACCTGGAAGGAGCAGTGAGGTTGTCAGCTGTTGTATTCTGGTGTATCTAATGGCCTTTGCCATTAAATTAATTTGCAATAAATTAAGTACAAGTCAAACCTCCTTGAAAAATGAACCTTTCTATATGCTCTCTTCCATCCCCACCTAGGATGAATCAGCACAGCCATTAATGCAGCCAAGTAAAATCCATGTCCTCCTCTTGGTCCTCCATGGAGGGAACATCCTGGACTCAGGAAGTGGTGACCAGAGCTCTAAACAAGGGGATGTCAACACCATCACCACAGTGTTTGACACAGTGATGAGGGTGCATTACCCAGCTGCTCTTGGACACATTGCCATCAAACTTGTCCCTTGCCCAGCCATCTGCTCTGAAGCATTTTCCCTGGTGTCCAGGTAAGGTGATGTTCTTTTATCATGGAGTGACAGTCTGGGGGGGTCTTGCAGGTTTTGTTTGGTTTTATTTGTTTCCTTGGAATGTTCTGCATGCAGCACTGAAAGCTCTGACCATGCTTTGAGAATGCATTTATTAATGTACCAGGGAGGCATTCAATCTCGATTTCATACTTAGCTGCAGTGAATACAGTAATCATGCAGCCCAAGTTCTGAGATTGATTTATTCTAATTAATCCAATAAATACTAAGGATTTAATTCCTTGTCTGGGGGTTGTTCTGTCAGTGTAAGTATGTTGTCCTTGAAGATTTACATTTGATGGGAGGGAGAGATTTATTAAGCTCTCACCCATTCACCGAGGAATAAATGGCCTTTCTATCTTGAGGCTTTTTTTTTAAATGAACCACCACACTTGACTGTACTGCCTGCAGGTTGTTTCCCCCATATTCCCACTGTCTCTTGCCCTCTCCAGCCTCAGCCCCTACAGTCATGATGAGGGCTGCCTGTCCAACAGCCAGGACCACATTCCCCTCGCTGCGCTGCCCCTGCTCGCCACGTCCTCCCCGCAGTACCAAGAAGCCGTGGCCACTGTCATTGTCAGAGCCAACCAGGCCTACAGTGAGTTCATCAAATCCCAGGAGGGCACCTCCTTCAACGGCCAGGTGAGCCAGGGGCAGCTCAGGCCACAGCCAGAGGAAGGACAAGTGGAGCAATTTCCTTCTGAAACTCTCTTTGCCTTAGATCTCTCAGGAGGGATGGGAACATGACAGTGCTGGGCTGCAATAAGGAAGTGTTGTGCTTTCCATTTCTTTCTTTCTGAGAGGGAGAGATTATTGCTTGTGCGCTGTCCTGAACCTTTGGGATTCAAAGCAAAGTCTGAGTTTGTGTTCAGAAATGAAGCTGCAAAGCTGTGAAGATAATCAGGTTTCAGTGTGACACAACTTTCCCAAGCAGGAATGCTGCCTTTGTTACTAAACATGGTCTCTTCTCCATTGCAAACCAGGGTTGTTTAAGCATTCCTGGCTTTAAAGGACCTTCAGCAGCTCATGCTGGAGCTGTCACACCGGTGGGTTTATTTTTTGAGGCTGTGCAGTTGCTGCACCCCATAAAAGAGCATGACTGGGCCTCACACCTCTGAGCAAAGTGACTCCCCAGCCCTGTGAGGCGGAGAGGAGCCTCATAGGAGCAGAGAGATTGGAGGAGCTGTCACACTGCTCTGCTGTAGTGTGGTTTATTCACCCTGAGCTTCTTCCCAGCCAGCCCTCTCCTGCCCAGGGATCTTGGTGCTTTGCTGTGCCCATCTGCTCATACCCTTGGAGGCAGGACAGTGTTATCCCCTCAGGATACAGACGGGCAGAAGCTCAGGGAAGCTTCCCTGAGGTAGCAGGGACGGCTGGTCAGGGGGGAATCCAGCTTGGTGTGTTGAGCCTGGAGTTAGCACTGGGACCAGGGCTCTGTGCTGCTGTCCTGTCACTCCAGTCAGCTGGTGGGGACAGGCAGGACACCTGAGCTGTGTGAGAGAATGGAATTCTGCAGGATGTGATGGATGTTCATTGACTGAATAGTTTCACTGATGAAGGCTCTGGGTATCCTGCTAATCCAGTTTGGCCAGGTCAAATCCATCACTCCATTCAACTGTTTGTTCTGAAGTCAGGGTTTTGTTTTTGTTTTAATTTCCTTTTTATTTCTCCTCCCTTGCTTCTGTTGCCTCTCTCAGGTGTGCTTGGTGGGGGACTGTGTTGGAGGGATCCTGGGGTTTGATGCCTTGTGCTACAGCAACCAGACCGTGTCCGAGAGCCAGAACAGCAGTCGGCGAGGGAGCGTCGTGAGTGTCCAGGTAGTGCTGCCTCCTCCTCCATGGACCCTGGGTTTAGTAAGGACCTCCTGAATCAACAAAGACTCTATTCCTCATCAATGGCAAACATGTCTTAAGGTGCATGTGGGTGTCAGTTTGGGTGTGTTTGCTCTGAACAGGGATGTGAAGCATCACCCACACCCTTAGGAAGTGGTTTGGCCTGAGAATTCTGTATTGGCCTCGACTGGATCTTGGGGTAGGTGGGGAAAGGAGGAAAGGAGAGAGGTGTTATAATGTGGGTGTAGTCTTGATTCAGCTAAATCCATATATTTCAAAATCCTAGGATACCGACCTTCTGTCTCCTGGAATAACAGTGAACAACAGCCACTGTTCCAGTGGCTCTAATCTGGAAGCCAGCAGACACCTCAGCAGGAGCAACATTGATATTCCTCGTAGCAACGGAGAAGATCCAAAGAAGCAGCTGCCACGGAAAAGGAGTGACTCATCCACCTATGAACTGGACACGATAAAGCAGCATCAGGCCTTTCTTTCAAGGTAAGATTTAAGAATTGGAAGGAACAGAACCAGCAGTGTTCTGGAGCTGAGGGTGGTGCATCTGTGGAATCTGAGTGTTGCTTTGTCATCCTGTGATAAGCACGGTGGAGGAGAACAATTCAGATTAGGGTTATCAATTTCAGGGTGTTGTGTATGCAAATAAAATTAACAGCTTTCTTGCTGGGTGGCACTGAGAGAATCCATCTTCTCTGCTACATCTATATTGCAATGGCAAGAAGCCCTTTGAGCTGTTGTGTGGCAGCCAAGGCAGTCAGGGAGCTGCTCCTCTGCTGTGCTGCAAGTGTGGGGTGGAGGTCAGAAAGCAAATGGAGAAGTCACAGGAGGGGATTCGGTGAAGCAGAACTGGGAACCCAGCATTGTATTAAGTTTAAAGCATCTCTGAAACCTGATTTTGAGTTATTCTGTCCCCTGCCAGGGCTGCTTCATTGCACCAAGGACATGTTTCAATTTCATTACTCGTTGTTGAAGCCCCCAATATCACATTCCTAAGCTTTTTCAAAGGGACTTTCAGGAACGTATCCATTAACAAAACGGATGGAATTTTCATAGCAGTCTGTCCATGGCCACTGGTTGTTCAGGGATTATTTCTGTAAGCCCAGAGGATTTTTCTGACTGAATCATCATCTTCAGTCTCTGAAACAGGACAGCCCAGACTTTTTTCTCCTGCAGGCCTGGAGAAACTGCAATAAATATCCTCTTAATCCCTCTTCCCTCATGTCCCAGGAAATGGGGAGCAGTGTCCCCCGCAGCAAACCCCAGCACCTGCATTGCAGCTGTGTCCAAGGCTGTTCCTTTTGCCCTGTGCTGAGCTGAAGGCTTCTGCATTTCTCCCCCTCCTTCACTATTTGGAATCATTGCCTCAGCACAGGGATTTCTGTTGTCCTGATATGTCAGGGGCCCTTTTGTAAATGATTTCTAGGAGAGAGAAAGTATCGAAGTGAATGTTGTTGGTGCACAGAGATATGATATTCAGAAAGACAGCTGCATTTACAAAATCCACAATAAGCTTCCTGGCTATTTCCAGCAGGTTAATAAAAGGCAATCAGACTCTTGTTCTTGCCTCCTCCAAACAGTCTCCTGTATTACAGGAGAAAATATGAGTCGTGCAAAAATGTGCTCATTCTCCTCCTTGTTATTGACCTCAGGGGCACAGACTCAGTTAAGGAAATCAGCCTGGCGTATTGATGCATTTTTACACCTATTTTAGAATAAGTGCTGAGCCTGATGTGGATAATGGATTGCTCAGTTTGTTGTTCCAAATAGTTTGTTCTGGTCCTTCCTGCTCCATCTCTGAAGGGCTGTGCCTGCCCCCAACATGCAGCACTTGTGGGTCCCTGGCAGGAGCTGTGGGGATTCAGTGGGCTGATGGATTGGTGCATCTTTACTCTGCTCTTTCAGTCTTTTACGTGTTTTTAAACCTCCCTTTAGACCTTGGATTGAAAATTAGTCTCTTCCCAGAGCTCAAGAGCAGGATTCCCTCAGGGAAAGGGGCAGGATGAAACTGCAGTAGGAGCTCTCTCTGCATGTCTTCTGCACAGCTCCATGGTGCAGGGGAGACTGGGGAGCAGGGATTCACCTCATCCCCTCCTGCATGTCAGCATTGCTCCCACGCCCCTCCCTGGACCTTGTTCTCCCAGGCAGCACCAGCACGATGCCCTGCTGGCCTCTGCCACCAAGGAATGATTTTTCCCATGCACAAACCAAGCCCTGGTGTGATGTGGCTTCGAGCAGGAGGTTGGCAGAACAGAGCCCAGTGTTCCTCATGGGCCCAGCAGACAGGCAGCCTGGCACACAGGGCCCTTTCTGTCCATGCCCACTGCAGATTTCAGCTTGTGCCAAAGACACTCATTTTTATTCGTGTATCAGACCTACCCACTTCTCTGGGATAATGCCCAGCAAGCCAGAGCAGCATCTGGAGATTACAATCACACATTTATTTTTAAATTCAGTCCTTCTGCACAACTACATTTTTTCTGGCTGTGCTGTACTTGTATTATTGTAAATGAGTTGATTTGCTTCTGAAATCCATAAGCTCTTGTTTAATTAATGCACATAGTACATCTGCTGCTTTTTAAAGGGAGAACAGGGCACTGTAGGTTGTTTGGAGCATGACAGAGCTAGAGTTCCCCTTGGCTCCCATTTCTTTTGATTGCTGAAAAGTCAATACCAAGTTCCCAGCAAAAGGAGAGAAGCTTTCCAAATTTCTTAGTGCTGTGCCCTCTCTGATTCTTCCCTTTCCCACGACGAGATGCTGTGTGGAATACACCAAAAAAACCCCTTGCACCCATCCTGCCATAACACATCTGCCATCGGGAGAGCTTTTCCTTGGGTGCCTTCGCTGGAATCCCGCTGCTGTCACTCTGCCTTCAGCAAAACTGAACGTGCTCTGAATGACTTTGCATTCCTCACACACAGCAAACTCGATGCACTGCATCTTGTTAGCTAAAGAAATCGTAGCTCCACCAAAGGTGGCTTGTTTTCAGACGTGTTTTCAGGCGTGTTTCAGGGCTGTGCAGCTCGGCACTGTGATCTTGGGGAGGCTCGTTTGCACCACAGAAACAGGAGCAGGCTCGTTTCAGCTGTCACTGTGTAACCTCCCGTTCCTGCTGCTTTTGACACCGCTGTTTTGACTCCCCGTGATGTGTGTGTGTCTGGCATAAGTAACTCATCATTCCTGGTTGGGAACAGGGAGAGCGGCGCCGTGCGTGCGCAGCTCCGGGGGGAACACAACAGCACAGCAGGAGCAGCAGGAGCTTTAGCACCTTTGGGGAATGGTGTTCAGCAGAGGAGCTGTCTCTGGGCTGATGCTTTATTTCCTACAGCAGGAGAACAAAGGCTGCACAAAATCCATGTTTCTGGCCCCAAAGTGGGAGCGTTTGGAGCTGCTCTGGGCTGACTGGCTGTGCCTGAGGGGTGTGAGGGCAGCTGCTCTGGTGCTGAGGGTGGTGAGGAGGGAACAGCCCTGTTTGGGATCCCAGCAGTGCTGGGGTGTCACCGCCCTCACAAGCGGCCTCGGTGAGCCAGAGGTGCTGCACATGAGGACAAGACAAGGGCTGGTCACCACCCAGGGTTTTGGGGCCACAGAGCTGGCAGGAGACTGTTGGATTCACATCATTCCTGACTGCAGGCCAGGAAAGTCTTTATCCAACCCAACTCTGACGGTATCCATTTCTCCTGCATGTTTTATAGAACCCGTTCTGATGCTTTTTAAAGTGTTTGCAAACACCCTCTTAAGGCACTGCTGGTATTGCCTTCAACTCTCTGCTTCTAATTATAACAAGGTAACCCACTACAGCTGCCTCTGGAATCTGTACAACCTGGAGAGCAAAGGAAAATGCAGCTTAGTGCTTTTGGGTGGTAACAGAAGCATCTCAGAAAGCCTTTTTAGAACCAGGTTATCAGTGTTACACATCTGGCATTTGACATGCCCAGATCTAGGCTGCAAAGAAGCAACTCTTCCTAATGTGGGGGTGGATTTCCAGGATTTTCATTTAAGCATTCCTGCTGCTTCATCCCCAGTGTCCAAGGAAAATATGAATTTAAATCTCCCTGTTAAACCTGTGCATTGCCCAGCCTGCACTACACAGAGGTGGAATTTTGCAAACAGATTTGACACCTGAGAGAGGGAGGGAAAGCTGGACATGTTTTATATGGTTATTCTTCTTAAATACAGTTACCTGGAGTTGTTGGATTCTCAACCTGAGGTTGAGAAGTAGTTTTTTAGTAACTTGACAGATGTGGCCTCATGGACAGAAGAGAAGTGGGAGTGTCCTGGGTGTATGATAAATGCCATTTACCACATGGCCACTGAGTGAATTACCCCAAATTCCCATTCCCAGTGAGCCACAGAAGCTGTGGTGCAAACCTGATACACAAAGATATTAGAAACCCTCCTGCAGATTTTCCTGTTTCTTTTTCCCCTTTCATTTTCTTTTGCATTTTCATTCTAATAACATTTGTCCATCTACTTCCACAAGGAAGGAATGGATAAGCACAGCTTTCCATAATGTTTGAGAATGAGGTGATGGAAGGAACTCAGATGCTGACAGCCAGAAAGCCCAGCAGTAACGTGTGTGATGAGTGAATCACCATAAACCTGCTTTCTCCCTGCTGCTGTAGTAATTGTGGCTTGTTGATTATTTTCTCATGCAAATGACTGTCCTACTAACAGCAACCAAGATTTTTGACTCCTTAAATTCAAAACATTTTGAAGAGATGGTATGTGAATGAACCCATTTGAAGCTTGGATTTGTCCATCTAAATGATGCCAATAGAGTGGGGTCATTGGGGGTTGATTAGCACAGTTCCTTCACTGAAGAAAGACAAATGACATCCCCTGTCAATCACTAATCCAGGCTTTAATTATGAAAACCCAGTGTGAATAAAATTTTGACTTTATTTTCTGTTCTTGTCCCAGTTTACATTCTAGTGTCCTGAGAAACGACCCCACATCCCGGCGATCCAGTAGCTCCACGATGCTGGATGGAGGAAATATTGGGAAGTTTGACTTTGAGATCTCTGACTTCTTCCTCTTTGGTTCTCCCTTGGGTCTGGTTCTTGCACTGAGGAAAACTGTAATTCCAGCTCTTGACAGTAAGTCCTGATGGAAACTGCTCCCTTTGGTGGGTGGTGCAAGCACCTCTTGGTGCAAGTGCAGGAATTTGGTTAGACCCAAACATTTCTGTGTAATATTTATTGCACCATAAAGAAGCAGATCACTGTGTGCTCTAACCAGTACTGATTATACCACTGCCAAACATGGAGAGTACTGGACAATTCTTGAGTCTATAAACATTGTAATAAGTTGTTTCTGTTGACTAAACTGGGAGATGAGGGAGATAAATCCTTTGCAATTTTGTAAGCCAACAGTTGTCCTTTTTACTGACAAATATTTACCATATTCTAACAAGTAATATTTTGATACTTGAAGGGTTTTTTGTCTTCATCTTTTTAGTCTTTCAGCTCAGACCAGCTTGTCAGCAGGTCTATAACCTGTTCCACCCTGCAGACCCATCTGCTTCACGCCTTGAGCCTCTTTTGGAGAGGAAGTTTTACCTTTTGCCCCCCTTCAATATTCCCCGGTACCAGAGGTTCCCGCTGGGTGATGGCAATTCTGCTGTTTTGGGTAAGTCCCTCTGGATCCACATTAGCTGTTTCAAGGGTTATATCCACATTTTACACGATCTGAAAGCAGTTGGGAATAATAAGAAAGAGAATTGGCCCTGCAGCATTATCCTTGTTCCTCATTTATCAAAAAAGGAGTTTTCTTCCAATGAAATCAGTGCCTTGTGTCCCATATGCCCTTTGTTTGTCACACAAGGGCCTCCAGCTGCTGAGGGTCACGAGGTGGTGGCCTCTGTCTGATGGTCCCTGTTTTACACCCAAACTGGTGCTTGTGATGGAGAGTGAATGAAGCACAATTGAGTTGGCAGAATTTAGGACTTGGGGGGCCAGTGAAGACTGGAAGGAGCAGGGTCTACAGTGAGATGATGAGATGATTTACTTGTTTGCATCCCATTTGTCTAATATTTAAATCATGCAGGACTAAATGAAGAGGACTGTATATCTAGAGGTGGATAACTCTGGTGATACTCTGCATCATTTTAAAGTTGAAAACCCAAAGAAGTGGCCTTTCATGTATCAGTGTCTTTAAAGATTGTAATTGCTGAATCTAGAGGTCTGGTTTGCTAAATGGGCACAAACTAAAGCCCATGTTTAATGAAGTGAAGAAAATGCTTTCTGCAGGCCCCACTCACTTTTCAAATTTAGCCAAGATCTTGCTGCAACACTTTTTAAAAATGGATCCACCCACAATTACATTTGTACCCAGGCCAGTTACAACAGCTCAGGGAATCTATAGCAACTTGAAAAGCAATTTGCTTTTTGGGTGTATTCTAGGTATCAGCTGCAAGGGGCTTCTTAAAAAAATGGCAGCTAAACATCTTACCTTCTTTCTCTTAAATACATTCCAAAGCCCCTGTTCTCACTGAACCCAGAGGCAGAGGCCCCACTGACACTTAACTTGTGTTCTGGTTGTCATTCTGGACAGCAGCAGGAATATTAGAGTCTCCCTGGACCTCTGAGTTGGCTGTGTTTGGAGAGCCACTTGCTATGCAGTGAAGTTAAACAGCAATTAGCTCAACTGTGAGAAGGGCAGAGTGATTGCAAAACCTTCTCCAGGTCTGAGCCTTTTTATTTTAAGAGAAGCTGCTCTGCCTTGATGAATAAAGGTGACAAAAACCAGCTTTAAATTCTCTTTTCCTGTAAGACAAAGCCTTTTCATTTGCTTATCAGAAAGTAACAGGCCATTCCTTTCCATTAGAGTCAGTGTTGTGATGGACACATTACCCAGAAGGACTAACCATGATTCACCAAGCTGCTCCTGAAGTCAGTGTTCACTGTAGGGCACTCCAGGAAAGTTAATTGCTGCTATAATTAAGCTGTATGTTTTGCTGATCACGTAAAATTCAGGTGCTCAGTTATAATTGGTTCTGTAGAAAACCTTGTGTAACACTTCTTGTGCACATCTCCTCATGCAGATAGCTTTTTTTCCCAAGTCCACAATTCAGAAAGCCTCTTAGGCTGTTTTTCCCCCATTTGCCCATCTGTACTAAATGCTGGTCCCTGTTTCATTTCAATGAACTTGCAGAGTAAAATCAAACTCACATCCCTGCTTACTCCTGTGCTTTGCACTGTGTAGGCTGTGAGTCTGATTCTCCCCTTACAGCATATTTTTTTCCACTCATAGTGAAAAAGATCTCCCTGTATCTGTTGGGTATTTATGGATTTGGCTCCTTGGAGAAGGGGGTGAAGATGACTCCCTTTTGTTGTTGAAATGCCATCGTTGTGTTCTCCTCTGCTCCCAGTTAATCTCTGATGTTGGTCTGTTTGGAAAGTCACCCCTGTTTTGTTTCTTTTACTCTATTTGAAGGTTGTCTGTTCATTGAAGACTCATGATTAAGTGCTGGGGTGTAACTGTTTGTATGTTTAACACTTTGTGGCCGCACGTCTGTTGTTCTTTGTCCTTCTGTTATGTTTTTTTTTCCCCATCTGCTTCTAGTTGAGACAATCCAGAACAATCCCATCCTCCTCATGGAAAGTAGCCCTCTGGGTGCTCTCCAGCACCAGGACAGCTTCATGGAAACAAGTATCCCCGTTCCCGTACTGAATTGGCAAGATGTTTCCAATAAAAGTGCTGGTTGTGCTGAGTGTGTGTAATCTACACTTTTGTATTGTCTGTGGTGTTGGGTTCTCGGGGTGTTTTTTTGGAGATCACACTGTGGCCTCCTGGAGTTGAAATCTTCGTGCTGTGTCTCAGGCTGTGCCACACGAAATAATCCTTGGGATCACCCTGGGGTCTGGGAGAGCCACTGTGGAAACAACAGAAAATGGAAGAACTGTCCCATTGTGGTGTTGATGCTGGAAGGGAAGCTGCTGCTCTGCACAGAGTTTTCCACTGTGGTGGCTGTGCTGCTGGAAAGAGGCTTTGGCAGAGACACAGTCCCTGGTGGCCCAGCTCGGGTGGTGCTCACCAAGGAAGGATCCCTTGGGAAAGGCTGTCCTGCAGCATGGAGCTCCCCAGCAGCCACAAGCCACCGTGCCCCATCATCCAACTGATGTCTGTGTCACTCCAGATTTTGTCCCTTTGACTCTGTCATGTTTGGACACTCCTTGTGGCTCTGCTGAACACAGCATTGAGGCTTTCAGACCCCAGGGTGGCTCTGTGTGTTGGCTTTTTAAAATTAATTTCTCGTCTTCTGCCTTAAAAGCAAAGTTTGATGCATTTGTTTTGCCTTATTTTCCATCCTAAATGCTGCATGGCCTCGTTTATTCTGGTTGTGGCTGGTGCTACATCTGCAATTTTGATGAGACTTGCCTTTGTTTTGGTTTTTTTCTTCCCTGCGTGTCTCACTTGCCCGTTCTCGTCCCTTGCTCGGTGTTCTGCACTGAGAGCTGGGTTCTGCTGCCCTGTTGTCTTTAACAAGCTGACCCTCACTGTCCCTGAGCAGTTTGGGGTGTTATGTGCTCATACAGGATGGCAACATCACCGAGTTTCCCAGGTGGTCCCACCCTCTGTCTCGTGAAGGTGGAGATGATTTTTAGGTGTGCAGTTGCTGTGTTGCCTGTGCTGTGAGGTTCTGTGACAAAGCAGAGGGAAAGGATCTGGTGTTAATTAATCACTTTGGAGGTCACTGATGAAATGTCATTTATCTTGACAGCTGATACTGCTTGTGGTCAGGATAGAGATTTTAGAAGCATCCCTTACCCATGGCAGGGGGGTTGGAATTAGATGGTCTTCAAGGTCCCTTCCAACCCAAACCATTATAGTACTCTCTGATTCTCTGCTCTTTACATTGTGTGTCAAGAGCACTGTTCTTGACGTGAGTGTAGCAAGTGCTGAATCCCAGTTCAGCCACTGGATTGCAGGAACTTTCCAAAATCACAAAAACTTGAGGACAGCAGAAATCTGTTGCTCTTGATCTCAGGGTAGCGACTGCAGAGTGTCCAGCACTGACCAGTGACTCCAGTGCAAGCAGAGCCTGGCCTGTGCTGAGCAGCTGGCTGGCTTTTCTGTGGTTTTAAATTTGTTTTTTGTTTTTATTGAACTGTACATATTTTTTGATTGCTTTCAGTATTTTCTGCTTTGGTGCAATAGCTCAGCCTGCAAATGGCACATATCAAATCTGTCATTCAGGTACCCCAAGGACTTATCTGAGAGGATGGCTCAGGGCTGTTCACTTATAAGAACATTGACAAATGAGTCCATAAGTGAAAGAGCACAGCATCAAAATTACTATTCAGGATTCATAGGTAGGCCAGAAACAAAAGTGATTTGGCTTCCTATGTCCCCTCCCCTGGAAGTGCAGTTCGATTTTGGGTCATGGCATGGGTTGTGCCATGTGGTTCCAGCAGCAGCTGGTGCTTTACTGGGAGGGTGCTCAGGGCACTGCTCCAGCCAGGCCTCCTCTTCCTCACTCTGGGGAAGTGGCCCTGATTCAGCCCTGAGTCACAGTACAAAGTGCAGTAAAACAAGGGCACCTCTGTCCTTATCTAATGACAGAGAAATAGATAATCTTGATAGCTATCTTGATAAAGGTCTTGCTGCTGCTGGACCTTCTGCCTTCCCCCTGGGCCTGCCTGGCAGACCTCCCCATGGTTGTCAGGACCTGAGCTGTGGCTCTGCAGCACAGGAGGCTTCCCATGGCTCCCTGTAGGAGCACCTGGCTGCAGGGGCTGGGGTCAGTCTGTGCTGCTCTGGCAGCATCTGTGACATCCCACCCTGCTCACCACACTCCTCAAGAAAGCCCTCTTGGTTTCAGAATTGCTGCACAAGGGACTTGGTGCAAAGAATACGCAGTTAGGAAATATGTTGTTAGGTTTGGGGGTTTTTCTGCAAGTCAGGTCTCGGGATTTTCTTTGGAAGTCGCTGTCACTGCAGATTTGGGATGGAGGAAGCTTTTCTGAGGGGGTTGTGTTGCACAAAACAGAGTTTTCTCCACATTTCCTGCCCTGCCTTTTCCTGGCCTTCGTTTTTCTTAGTAACAGCCCTTTCTCAGGGACAGAGGGTGTGTAGCTTGGGAAAAGGGAGAAGCACAAGAGCAGCCTGAGTGGGCAGGAGCAGGGGAGCGCTGCTGTCAGGTGCCACCTTGTCCCCTGCAGAGCAGGCTCCTGCCACCAATGCAGGCAGTGCTGAGCTGCACAGTTCAGTAATGCTAAAACACCTCAGGCTTTTACAAGAAGGGGAATTGCTCCTCTGGTGACACCAGGATGAAGCTGGAAGGGCTGTTGGGGTTAGGTGCTTTTGCTGCAAACGCATTATATTCCAAAACCCCCAGTCGGGTCCAGAAAAATGAAATTGGCTAAAGAGCAAGCCCTAAGTCCAACTGGTCCTTCCTTTATTCACTTCCTGGGTTCTCAGAAAAGGAGATGAAGTTCAGGCAGAGCTAAGTGAAGATGGGTCAATGGAGTCAAAGCCATAACTGCCCCAAGCAGCACCACCTTGGGCCCAGCTTTTTCTCCTGTAGCACTCTTGAACTTGTCCTCCTACTTCAATCCACAGATGCTTTAGGCTAAGGAGAGGAAGAAGGTCAGGTTTCTCTGGTGGTTAAACCTGAACCTGGCATTTTTCCTGATGCAGACAAAGCCAGACCTCTCCTTGCATCTGAGCAGGTTTGGGTCATCACCTGTGTTGGGGCACCCATTTGACACAAGGGCAGGAGCACAGGAAAATCTCACAGGCAAGAGAAAGGAGAGGGAGGGGTGACCAGGGAAGGGATGAAAGGGTTTTTCCAGGTCCCCCAGCAATGGGAATGAGACCCTTTACCCTTGAGACCTTTGTGGGGTTCAGGACAGCTCCTGTGCTCCACTTGAATTGTCTCCTTGTGGTGGTGCTTTGTACAGTCAGAAAACAGCACTGGCCCCGTGGGACCAGCTGGGCTGTGGATACTGGTCACAGCCTTGACAGCCAGCAACTCGAGGGAAGGTGGAAAGAGGGGGAAAGTGCTGAGAAATTGATGCTGCTAATGGCCTTTCAGGCACAACGTGGGCAGTGTGTGCAGCTCATCATCAGGTCAGGCTCCCGCTAAGGCTCAGATCTCGCAGTCCACAAAGCTTTTACACAGAGCAGCTTGTGGCCTGATTTTCCCTGCAGAGAACAGAACTCTTTTACTGACACTTAGCCACACATTTTCTGCTTCATACATTCCCTCTCCCTCGGCTGCAGCAGGATTTGTGTGGGCACAGACGCTGCTGCTGCGAACTGAGAGATCGGAGGGAGAAAATCAGTAGCCCCAAGCAAAAAAAGATTGATATTAAAATCAACCAGTTGCCAAAACAACGCCCTGTGTCAGCCACGTGCCAAGACTAAATCCAAGGATATCTAAACTGGCTGAAATAGGTGGAGGATGTCGGTGTGTGGGAGTCATGTGCTCATGTTTCTTGTGGTATCTCCTGTCTGGCTGAGCACAGCCCTGTGCCATGTCTGGTACCTGGGAATAAATTCAGGTGCTGCTCCTCAGGTGCAGCAGAGATGGGCAACCTTAAAACCATAGTGAATTGCTTTGCTTGTGCATGTTCCTGCCACACTGGTGCTGCCTGCTATGAGCACCTGCTGTTGGCATTACCAACCTCTGCTGTGCAGGAGCTTGGGGTATCCCACTTAATTTGGCCTCGTAGCACCCAGAGGGGTGGGTGCTCTTGCCACTGTTACAGAGAGAAAACTGAAATGCAGAGATTTTAGCGTGACTTTCAGCATCTCTGGTTTTGCCACTCCTGAACATTTGAGGTCCTTTTCCCTCCCATCCATATATAAGGTCTGTGTGAGCATGATTTTAAACCCTCCTTTCTGTATTTATGTACTAAGGGGTTTGGCCACACTTGGTAAACCTCAGGTTGGGATTTAAAAATCCAGACCTGCACATTGTACCAGAGAAGCTGATCTGCCAGCTCTGATGGGAGATGCAGGTGCTCAGCACCAGACTCTCTTCACTAGCCCTTACTTCAGATTAACAAGTGTTGGCTATATCCATTAGCAATAAAACACAGGTTCAAGTTTAGTCCCTGCCAGGCATGAAGATGTTTTCTTGATTTTTATTTTTTTAGTAATGCTTCTATCTTGGAGATATTCATTTAAATTTAAATGTTTCAAGAAAACAAATATTCCATTTCTAAGGGTTTTTTTTTTTTGTCATTCTCCTTATCTTGGTTATTTTGTCTCGATGTGAATATATAAAATTGTGTATATTCACATCTGTATGTATGACACATGCTTGTTATTGCTGCTTGAATAAGTCTGCCTGGGTTTTTCTTTGGATCTGATTTTTGAGCTACTTACTTTGCTTGTCTCAATCAAAGACTGCTCCTTCAGCCACATGTCTCTGCCTGCTGTGCTGTTTGCTTTCTTTTCAAACCAGAGCTCCGATGAAATGCGGGGTGTATTTTTGTTTCATTCCAATCAGTTCTGAAAGGTTTTTGCACCTACCAGCTTTGTTTGCCTCCTTCCTCCCCCCCGAGTTCATCTTGCCCAGCCTCTGTCTGTTGGTCTAATATTTTGATTTCCCTGTTTCAACTTTGTAGCAGATGTTGTTCAGTCTCATGGTGCCGTCTTCGTGGAAAACGCGTCCCTGTCCACCCCCATTTCAGCCCCTCAGTTCAGGGGCTTCCGGAGAGCCAGTGAGATCAGCATTGCCAGCCAGGTCTCAGGAATGGCAGACAGTTACACTGCTTCCAACATAGCCAACAGTAAGTGTTGCACCCCTCCGAGACTCCACTCTGCTCTCAGACCACGCTCCGGGCCGAGCAGCTTCTGTCCGTCCGTCTGTCCAGGGGGGTGCTTCCCATCCATAACCAAAAGCTGGAATTATTCTGCCTTTGCCTGGTTTTGCCATAGTCAGTGCCATGTGTTATCACATCCCCTGGAAGAACAGGTGATGTATGTGATGGTCACACAGGCTGTGTTATGCATGTTGGACCCTGCTGGTGACAAATTGTTAAAAAAAGCTAATAACTGGTAATTCTGAGCACCATTTGGCCGTTGTGTGTGGTGAGGGTTGATCCTGAGGGATGTCTCTGTGCTGCCGTGGTAAGTCATGCAGAACTGGTTGGGATCAGCACTTGATACCAGATGGGTAATGCAGGATGTGGCTTGGTGCAGATCCCTCAAGTGTGGCCCACAGAAACAGGGATGAGTAAGCCCCTCTGTAACACTGAAAGGCAAGGACAGGTTGGTTCAGAACAGAACCTTTATTATTTTGCATTAGAAATTCAGCTCTTCTGTAGCCTGCAGGGCAGCTCCCAGTCAGACAGTTATGACCCATTTCCCAGAGCTGAATGAGGAATAAAAGGGATTATTTCTTTTTTTCCCAAGACCTGTATAACTTCCCAAATAATACAGTGGAGAAGAACAGACCTTGTTAACGGTTCAGCCCCTTCTTTGTTTCAGCTGAGGTGTGAGATGAACACACTGTGTCCTCAGGGACCTCTAATCACTCAGACCAAAAAAGGCTGAAAACTCAAATTAAAAAAGAAAAAGCAACACAACAAACAAACACAAGCCACATAAAAAAAAAACAAAAATTCAGCCCAAACTCTCTTCCTAGAAGGTAGCAAAAATTTAGAGATACATTCCTGGCATGGGCTGTGAATTAGTCACTCCATAATTAGTTGCTGAGGTTAATAAAGCTCCCGGGGGCAGGTATGAGTTGTTGAAGGTCTGTGGGCGCTGCTCAGGGGCTGCTGTAACCTCCTGCCCTGTTGGAGGCAACACTCAGCAGCAAGAATAAAATGCCTTCTCTGACAAATGAGGTTTTCGTGCCCAAAGTGCATCTGAGAGCCGACACCTCATTCTCCATGTATGTCCTTTTACTTGTCCTGACATCTTGCCAAGCTTTTGCTAAATAGGAATCTGCTTGGAAAGCAGCTCCTGGGGGAGAAGGTGTTTGTTTTGTGCTGGTTTCCCACCCACAGGGAGCTGCTGGGCTGGGCTGTGTTGGTGGTTTGTGGGGAGGTGTTTTTGCCGGGGTGATGCCCCAAGGCCGGCATGTCCCACGGAGGGATCCTGTCCCGAGCTGGGGCAGGGTCACACCACTTCTGCTTTCCTTGTGCTCTTCCCTCTTGTGCAGCTTCTGCTTTGTGTAATTTATTCCCCCACACAGCTGTCAAAGCCTGTTCCTGAGATCAGGGAGGAAGAGTCCCCTTCTGAGAGCTGCCTTTTCCCAGCCCCTTCCCTCGGCTCCGAGTGTCCCCTGAGCTCCGGCCCTGCCTGTGCAGCTCTCGCTCTCAACCTCCTTGGTGTGGTGGTAACGTGGAGCTGTGGCATTGAGGGTTGGATGTGATCCATGCTTATCCCCAGGGAGAGCTGGAGGAAGTCCAGAGGGGCACCACAAAACCACAGCTCCCTCCCAGGAGCCTCCCTAGGGTGCAGCTTCCCTTGTACCGTGAGTTTGTGGAGGATGAAATCAGTGTGTGCCATAATAATAAGTGTGATTTCTGCTTTTTATATTTTATTTTTCCTTTTAGAAACCAAACACCACCTTAATCATTGTAGGGGCTTTAGCCTTCTGTCCCAACTTGCCCTCCCTCACAAATCCCCTTCCCAAACCTCGCTCAGGAGGCGTAGGCAGCATAAACACGAAATCCCTGCGAAGGGAAGGAAGCTCAAAGGGCCACGGAGCCGGGCTGCAGGCTGTGCTCTTCGGATACCAGACCTGGACATCAAGACAGGTATTCTGGAGAGATCCACTCTGGTCGACCTCCTCTCTCATTCAGTGGTCACAGAGCTTCACAACAAATCTCTGCGCTTTCACTGAGGCACTTGCAGCTTCTGATTGCATCTTAACAAGTATTTCTGTCACTTTGCCCTGAAGATCGATTGTAACACCGCTAACAACCTGGCAGGAGCAGGAAATCTTCTGGGCAGAGCTGAGGGGACAGCGCTTCTGCCTTCACCACTGTCTTTTGAGCATGGAAGAGTCAAGCCTGTCTGCTTCTTTTAAAGAATCTGAAATTACCCAAGCTGGGGACTTGCATGAGAAATGAAAGGTTGGGACGTGACCAGGAGCTGTCAGTTTGGAAGGCAGGGAGTCAGAAATAGCTGTGAGGAGGTGCCTGTGTGCTCTGGAAAAGCCATGTTGATCAGTCAAACCCTCCTCGTCCTTCCCATGGCTCTTCAGAAAAGCAGGGACCATCAGGATGAGGGTGGCCTGGGCACTTGGCACAGCCAGGGCTGGGCCATGGGGATGTGCTGAATCCATATCCCTCTGCATATTGCTGTGGTGGGACTCTTCAGGTCTCTGGAAGGAACTGGTGGATCCATCTTTTCAGTTCAGCATCTGTGCTCATCACCAGCCAGATTTCCCTTAGCAGAGGGGTGTGTTGGATTATACCTTAAACCTGGCAGCTTTCCTGGAAGTCCTTAAAAAGGGAGCATTGTCACAGAGAAAAACCAGGCTTGAGGAAGCCTTTGTCAAAGCTCCAGCTTGCATCCTGCATGCAAACACAAACACAACTCTTCTGCTGCTCTCTTGATCTCCATCTTCTCTTTCCTTGGCTGCTTTTCCAGGCCAGAGTGCACGGGCTTTGAGGACTCCTCGCTGCTGGGAAAGCAGCCCTTGGCTTTGGGGTCTGAGACCTGCTCATTTCCAGGGGTTGGGGCAGGACGTGTGTGTGGGCAGAGTTCAGGGCACTGTTGAGGTGTGGGTGTCCCAGGGGTGAGCAGTGGCTGTTGGACACTTGCGTGGGAGTTGTTGGCTCTCTGAGGGAAAAACTCGTCTGTGTTGTTTGTATCCCTGTCCCCCACAAAATCCCACTGTGTTTTTCAGTCCTCCATGCAATGAAGTCCCAATGCTCCCAGATGCTTGTCTGGTTGTCCACCACAGAGGCTGTGCTCCCAGGGAGGCTGGGCTGGATGTCTCGGTTGCCTGCAGTGTGGTAGCCCAGGAGGGCAACAAGGGTTTGTTGGGGGCTGCCAGTCCCGTCAGCACGTGCCATATTCCCTGCCTTGTGGTGCCTTTTAGCATCTCATATGGATTCCCAGTGTTCAGATCCTCTTTAGTGTGGCCAGTACCTGGATGCAATTCCCTGGTGAAAGCTAAAGGAGTTGGAAGCGGGGCTGGAGACGGCCTGGGCAGAGCACACACATCCTTCCTCCCACAGCTCCAGGGAGACACGTTTCTGTGTTATGTTTTGGCACATGGGTTCCCAGGCTCATTGCACAGGAGCCTTGAGCCCCTTCCTTCCAGTTAACCTGCCCTCCAGTGCCTTCCTAATTTGCTTAAACCAAAGAGAGCTCACTGCTGGTGCCCATGTGTTCCTCCCTTGGTGTGAGCAAACACCGAGCCCTGGGTCGGTTGTTCCCCCGGAGCAGCAGGAGCAGCCGGGGAGCAGCCTCCCAGTGTGCCTGGAGTGAGGAGCCAGAGGCCCTGAAACCCTGTGTTGTGAACCCCCTTTGTCTGAACGAAGGTTTTGCTTCTGTAGTTGCTGCCAAGTGGTGGGGAACCAAACGGATCGACTACGCCCTGTACTGCCCCGACGCCCTGACGGCCTTCCCGACGGTGGCTCTGCCCCACCTCTTCCACGCCAGCTACTGGGAGTCCACGGATGTTGTCTCCTTCCTGCTAAGACAGGTACAGTCGTCCTCTCTCCCTGGTCTCCCTTGGGTAGAAAAATATTTTGAGCTCTCTCTTTTTCCAGTGGGCCTTTCATAACACTCGATGCGTGGAGGTGAAAAAATGCCCTAGGCCCCCGCAGATCCATTTTCTTTCCCTTCCTTTGGCTCCTCACCTGTGGTGTTGGTGGAGCTGCACACATGCAAACTTCATGGATGTGCTGTCACACTTGCTTGGTTTGGGTCTGGGTTTATCATCAGAGCAGGTTTCAGATGGGCTCACCAGGGATCCGTGGAGAGATCCCAGGGCAGTTTCCTATCAGATCACAGTGGCCAAGGTCAGTGGCACTCATTTCTTGAAGTGATCTGTGCTCTGTGTGTACAAGGTTGGATCTCAAGTCTGAAACTGAAACTTCTCAAAGTACAAATAAAAACAGCACCAGGTACAATAAAACCAAAGGAGAAGTTTTATATGAATTCAACATGAATTGATAGGCAGTATTCATTTCTCCATTTTGCCTTTCTAAGTTGCTGTTGTCTCCTCTAGGAACTCACTGGGATTTAGTCCTCGTTCCTGCAGCACAGAGCAGTCCTAGGGCCAGGAAAATGGGGATTGCTGGTGTCTGGAGTCTGACACCTCAGATTCTACCAACCTATATTTGGCCTGAGATTCAAATTTACTGTCTAAAATGTGTTTTTCCCTAAAAGAAATATTTTCCCTTTAGTTCCTTGGGGATGAGGGGGAGTTATTTGCCTTACAAAATATGAACTCCCCAGGGAACAATGCTTAGAGCATGGAGCTGGAAAAAACAAAACTCAAAAGCAACTCTGTGGTTTGTGTTGCCCACTTCGGCGCCGGGTTTGCTTTGTGTTAGCTCAGCTGTTAAACCCTCCCCATTCTCCTCCAGCCTCCTCTGCTGCAGCTCTCAATTATTTATGATTCTGTTGGCAAACTTTCTTTCAGTGTTATCTTCCAAATAGTGTGAGAACCATAAACAACAGCGGTGTCAGCGCCGGTGGCAGCTGAGCAGTGGTGATAATCCAGTGAGACCCTTCTCTTCCCAGGCTATCCCCAGGCTCTCAGCCTGCACACTCCTGGCTGGATGGCCCCACATCAAACTCAGCTTAACAGGGCTGGAAAGAAGAGGGAACTGTCATTGTGCCTGAGGGGAACAGTCACTACAGTCTCATATACAAAATGCACCACTTGGGAAACAGCCAATACTCAGGGTTCAGCCCAAAGCTGGGTCTGTAGCACTGTGTGGTGTTTCAAATCCTGTGGCTTGAGTTACCTGGAGGTACCTCTCCATCCATTCTAAGCCTGCTGGTGGCTGCCTGGGTATTCTGGGACCCCCTTGCCCAGTGCCTGTCTCTGCTCACTGATCTCTGCCTTGAGACCAGGGTTTTTCTCATTCTTTGTCTTCTCGCTGTCCTTCCCCAGCACCACACAACTGCTTCCCCTAATAAGGATTTGTTTCTAATGGCCTTTGAAAGTCATCTCTGGACAAAATGTAAAAAGAAGCTGTTGAATAGTTTTAGCCTCCAAAGATTAAATCTTGTTAAAACAAGCCCAAAGAGGACTCAAATACATTCCTGATTTAAATAATCTTCAGTAAAACTTGTTATTTTGTTTACATTGGATTTCCATGAACTCCCACCCCAGCAAGCTCATCCTCCCTGGGGTCCTTTTTCCATTTCCCTGGATGAAAACCAGCTTCAGCTCTGCAAAGTGAGCTGGCCTGTGTCAGCCAAGCTCAGCTGGAGAGCTGCTGACCTCACAGAATATGTTCAAGACCTTGTAAAAGAGCCCACATTTAGGAGGCTTCTTAATTTTTTGGTCACCAAGGACTACTGCCAGTTTTGGAGTTCTGTGTGCAGGGTCACGTCCCAGTTCTGCAGTCCAGTGAGTCTCTGAGGTGTCTTTGAGGTGTCCCCTCACCTTTGGGTGTTATTCCTCCTGTTCCCTTATAGAGCTAAAGAGCAACCAAGGTAGGATTTAACCCTCCTCTCTCCAGGTTCCTGCTTCCCATCTCTGCCCATGCCCTGGTGACAGGAATTGCTCCCAAAAACTGGCTGGTTGGCAGTGCCATCCCATCAGCACAAAGTCCTGGAGCTCTGTCAGCCTCAGAGACGAGGCCAGGATGCACAGACACCCTGGGCTCTGCTTCTCACATGGCCAAGCCAGACCCCTGTGTGCCTCCATGGGGTTCAAATCAGTGAGAGGAGCAAAAGCCAAGGGACAAGAATGTGTTTCAGCAGGAATAAGAAATGAGCTGAAGGAACGGCATCTGTTGGCATGCAGCTGGTGCCGGATCTGTTATGGAATGGGAGACGCTCATGTTCCCTTGCAGACTGTGGGGAGGGACTAATGAATCCCTGGAGGAAGGGCAGGTATCTTAGTGCAGAGCTCATCCTGCTGTGTTTGAGTCAGTTTTGTACCTCCTGACAATCTAAAAAACCCGCATCCCAGCCAGGATTAGGTCAGCGCTGGCCAGAGGCTTTGCTAGTGCAGAAAAGGCCACTTGTCCTGTCAAACCTGCAAGCTCACAAGCCAAACACCCAGCAGCAAACTCGGGGGCCTCTCTCCAGGCATTGCCCTTCCTCAGCTGTGGCTTGGGAGATGGAGAAGGAGGGGGTGTGCGAGTGGCTGATGCCTCGGTGGGATCTGTCCTCCTGCAGGTGATGAGACACGAGAACTCCAGTGTTTTGGAGCTGGATGGGAAGGAGGTGTCTGTCTTCACCCCCTCCAAGCCCCGAGAGAAGTGGCTCCGCAAGAGGACGAACGTGAAGCTCCGGGTAAGGAGGTTTTGGGGCTGCACAAACCGCTCTGATTTGGGCCACACAAACCGCTCTGAGAGTGGCCGGTGTGGGCACGGCACAGACAGAGGGTTGTGTTGCACTGCTGGTCTATTTTAATGGTTATAGCCTACCTGGGTGGTTGTAAAAGAGCAACCCAGAAGATCTGTGTCAGCAAGGTCTCCTCTTAGCCTTGAGTCTGTAATAGACAGGAAGCATTGGCTGTGGGTCAGCAAAGAGTCAGAATGGAACGTTCTTCAAAGTCCAATAATACCAGTTCTCTGTTCAGTAAATGCCCTTTGCTCCCAGTAAAGTCTCCAGTTTCTGAGAGGGCAGTTCTGTGCTTGAACTGAAACAATATCAGCAGATTTCTCTGGCAGCAGTTTGCATTTCCTCTTAATTCCAAAGTGTGAGAGTTAATAGACAGTATCAGAATTGCACGTACAATCTGCCATGGAAATTGGCCCTCCAGCACTCCAGTCCATCCATCAGCGCAGGGCACAGAGTCTCACCTCTGCCACAGGTCACATTCTTTCCCAGAGCTGAGGGTGGAGTGGAGGGGGGGAATGGCACAGAGAGAAACCCACGCTCCAATTTGTCCGGTTATATTTGGCATTTCCCTGTGAGGTTATCCATTGCTGCAAACTGTTTTCTTTATTTTTTTTAATCTCTTCCCCTCTTGCCTCGTGCAGAACGTCACAGCTAATCACAGGATAAACGACACCATTGCTAACGAGGATGGGCCCCAGACCCTAACTGGGAGATTCATGTATGGTCCATTAGACATGGTCACCCTCACAGGAGAGAAGGTACCGTGTGTGCTGGGGGTTGTCACCCTGTGGTGACAAGTGTGGGGCACAGAGACAGCGCTGGTCAGTGCTCCCTTAGTCCCTGGCAGGGTTTGCTGCCCTTGTGTCCTGGCCAGGTTACCCTGCTCAGACTTGTGGGTGCCTCCCACCAGCAACAACATCTGTCACGGAGGTCTTACCACTGAGGCCAGGTTTCATCCCAGCCCCCTGATGTTTGGGTGCTTCCCAGCTCAGATCCTTGAAGTGCAGAGGGTGGGAGCAGGACCCGGCCCTGCTGCCGTCCAGAGTGACTTGGGTGGGATGTCCCTGTGCTCTGCCTGTTCTGCTCCTCCATGTCTGTCCTGCTGGGGGTGATCCAGCCTTGCTGTGTTCCCAGGTGGACATTCACATCATGACCCAGCCACCGTCAGGAGAGTGGGTTTACTTTGACACGGAGATCAGCAACAGCAGTGGCAGGATCTCCTACGTGATCCCCGAGGAGCGGCGCCTGGGCATTGGCGTGTACCCCGTCAAGATGGTGGTCAGGTGAGGGGCCTGGGGTTTGCAGGAGGAGCACAAGGGGAACCTGATGACTGCAGAACATAATCCCTCCAGTTGTTGGGTGGGTTAAGAGCCTGGTTTGCCAAGAACAGTGGCAAAACCACTTGTACTCAGCAGCTGTAAGAGGAAGATTCACGTTTTATTCTGGCTCCTGCATCACCACCAGCATGGGAATTGAGTTCCCACTGCAGGAGCACGTCTTCTGCACCACAGGACCTCATGGTCATCTGCAAAACTGCACGACTGAGCATATTTTAAAGATCATAAACTTGTCCTTGAGGGACAGAACTTTGTACTCGTGATGATTCACAGCCCAGCTCCAGTTGCTGGTGTTGAGCTCTGGGAGGGGGAGGAGGGGAGCATCTTCTCAGTGGTGAACCCAGCAATGGTTTTCTGGGGGTACCTTTTGAGTCCCTAATGCCAAGGCTCCAGAGTGCTGTTCCATCCCCACTTGAACACAGAGACCCTCACGCAGTGCCTGTTACTGCTGTCACTGAGGGTGGCATCACTGTTGGAGCCTTTGGGCCAGATTTGGGTGTTGCTTTGGGCTCCTGGTGCTCTGCAGGATCTGGTGATGCCTTCTGAATATCTCGATGCCTCTAAGCACCTGCATCCCTTCCCTCAGGGGCGACCACACGTTTGCTGACAGCTACATCACGGTGCTGCCCAAGGGGACGGAGTTTGTGGTGTTCAGCATCGACGGCTCCTTCGCAGCCAGCGTGTCCATCATGGGCAGCGACCCCAAAGTCCGCGCCGGGGCCGTGGACGTTGTAAGGTCAGGACTGTCGGTCTGCGTGACCCTGGTGTTGCTCAAGCTCTGCAGTCCACTGACTCGTGGCTTTCCTTGCAGGCACTGGCAAGACCTCGGCTACCTCATTATCTATGTCACAGGCCGCCCTGACATGCAGAAGCAGAGGGTGGTGGCATGGTTAGCACAGCACAACTTCCCCCATGGGATCGTGTCCTTCTGCGATGGGCTGGTGCACGACCCGCTGCGGCACAAGGCCAACTTCCTGAAATCCCTCATCACCGACGTAAGCCTGGCTCTGCTGGAGTAGGATCCTGGCACGGGTTTAGATTGCTCCTCGTCCAGTCACCCCTGTCAGCACCAGTCTCTTGGCAGCAATGTGACCCGCAGTGGAAGATTAATCTGTTCATTTTATTTTCATCCTTTTATTGCTCTACAAAAGTGTCTATGCTGTTAAATTGTGTTGCCTCTGCTCTGTACTGCTCCGTTTCATCACTGGTCCTCCCAGCACCAAACCCCTAATGGAACAGAGGCAGCAGAGCCTTCCCCACATTTCACCTATTTGGTGGTTTTCTCTCTGTCTGTGGTGCAGCCAGCAGGACTGAGAGGGGATGGAGCTGCTGCAGAAATGGCCATGCTGGGAGACTCCACAGAGATCTTCTAGGCAGACCCCTGGGAGGTCTTAATGTCACTCAGCCCAGAGCCTCAGAGAAGCTCCAAATAGAACAAAGTTTTCTGTGACTGGCAAGTGAGTGAGCTGCCAGTGTCCCAGGCACTTGCCCTGCCTTGATCAGCAGGAAAAGCCTGTCCTTAACATTCCTTGCCTGCTGTGAACAGCAAAGTAAGGCTGTGGATCAGCAAGTGGAGATCTCTTGTATCACTGTCACTCCTCTTGTACTTGCCTGTAAACATCCCCAGCTCTGTTAATTAGCGCTTCACTCAGTGGTTCATTATCCAGCTGGGAACTTACATTAGTTCCAGTGACCTGAGATTCCCACAAATGCCATTGAAAAACCCAAATCCCAGCTTGTTGAGCAGCACAAGGTGTCCCCCACCTGTTCTGACCCCATGTTGCTTTCTCTCCCCACAGCTCCACATGAGGATCCACGCAGCTTATGGATCCACCAAGGACATCTCCGTGTACAGCTCCATCAGCCTCCCGCCCACACACATCTACATCGTTGGCCGACCCACCAAGAAGCTGCAGAGCCAGTGTCAGGTAGGAGCCAGCTTGTCTGAGCCCTGGAGGTGCTGCCAAAGGCCTCCCATGGGAGGGAGGTGGGAATTTGATTGGCACAAGACAAATGAGTGAGCTAGTGGCCAACAGGGTGGGAACTGTCCCAGGTAGTAAGACCATGTACATGGGTCTGAGTGGTGCCGTGGCTTGTCACCCCAAAGAACCTGGCACAGTGAACAGATCCAGCTGCCAGTGTCTCTCAGGGAAAGGTGTCCCATCCCTCTAACGCCTGCCCTCACCCCGCAGTTCATCACGGAGGGCTACGCAGCCCACCTGGCCCAGCTGGAGTACAACCACCGCGCGCGCCCCGCCAAGAACACCACGCGCATGGCGCTGCGCAAGGGCAGCTTCGGGCTGCCCAGCCAGGCCGAGTTCCTGCGCAAGAGGAACCACCTGCTGCGGACCATCTCCTCCCAGCCCTCGGCCGGCGGCGCCGGCCACCGGCCCGAGCGCACCCAGAGCCAGTCGGACAGCGACAAGGACAGGGACAGGGAGCGCAGCCAGAGGAGCATGAGCATCGCCACGGGCTGCTGGGGCCGCAGCGCCGCGTCCCGGCTGGAGTCCGGCCTCTTGGGGCAGAAGTAGCCAGGCCGGAGCCAGGATTGTCAGCTGCAGCCACCGGAGGAGAAAACAAAAGGAAAGAGGGACGAGGCCGGCGTTTCGGGCTGGAAGGGTAAATATGGTGCTACTCTCATAACATGGTATTCTGGGAAGAGACGGGATGTTTCCCACGCAGAACGTGCAGGCCTTGCAGCGAGAGCGTCGGGTTTGTGCAGCGTGAGCCCAAGGAACAGCTGGAAATCGGGGGGAAGTCTCCAGACCACGATGGCGCTCTCTCCTGCCTCCTCCTCTCATCCAGGTTCAGTGACTGTAAATAGGTGCCTCCTCGCCTTGTCAGCCATGGCTCCGATACGGCGACCGAGCGCTGCGCTCAGAGCCGCGGGAACGGGGCACGGGGCTGGGGAAACGTTCTGGGCTGTCCCGGGAGCCAGGCTGGGGGGCTCTGCCGGCGCGGGGTGGGGGTTGAAGGCGCCGTGTTCGGCCCCCAGGGAGGGATTTGCCGTGGGTTGTGCCAGGCAGAGTGACCGAGAGCCTTCCCTGTGCAGGGAGCTCCGCGTGCAGCCACTGCCTGGAGCCGGTGCAGCGCGAAGCTGGAGCCGTAGCGGTGCCGTTGGCAGGGGCAGAACGTCGGCAGAGTCGTGCCCGGGACAGCGGGGTCGTTATTGTTATTACTGTTATTTTTTAAAGAGACCTTTCAGAAGCCGATGGAATTTAATGTGTTGACCTATTAAAAGAGGAATACAAGCTATTTTGTTTGAGCTGTTACAAACCTCAGACACTTAATTTGCTGTTAAAGTCTCCAAATAGTCTCGCTATGTATTATTTCCAACAAGTAACCACCATATATTTGGAAGCAGCTGAAGGCACTCAGCAGCTGGATTGCATTGCAGTTCTTCTCATCCAAATGCAGGGTCTGACTCTCTCAACACCCACCTCTGAGACTATTTCTTCCCAGGTTCTCTCCAAGTTCAGTAGCAGCTTTCATGGGAACTAGACTCGCTTCTTTGACCTGTAGTTACTGAACTGTAAAACCTCATCGTTTTTTGCACTGATGATTTTTAGAATGGAAACTTGTTACCATCTCATGTAGCTACACCAGTGTTTGTAGTGCATGACAATGAAATATTGCTAAGCCAGGGTGTGTGTGTATATCTATACATATATGCACACACACACACATATATATGTATATATTTAAAAAGAAAAAAACAATCTGTGCAGAAGTTTTTCCAGCAGTAAGGAGACTGTAAGGAAGTGTGCCAACAATGTCAGGCAACCTTAAGAAAAGGCCATATCTTAATTTTTCTGGTGTGTTTCTCAGTGGATGTGCCTGAGGCGCTGGGTTTGTGCTGCTGGAGCGTGCGGTGGGCACGGGGCAGAGAGTGGCACCCTGGTGACACCCAGACAGGGACAGAGAACAGTGCCTAGAGCGAGGGCTTGCCAAAAAGCCTCTCAGTCCTGTCCCTCCCAGGGCAAGCAAAGGTTCCCTCCTTGCACACACCTCCTGGGGCAGAGGGGCACCCACACCGGGGGGTTCTGGGGTGCCCATGTACAGACTCCAGTTGGCCTCTTCACGTGGAGATTTTATAGTCCTACCGAGCTCCCCCACTGTGTGTAACCTCGCTTTCCCCACCACACTTCCCTGTCTTTATATCACTTTCTACTTATGAGGATCTTATTTATAACAGAGAATTTTTTAGACTGGCTGCTTCATTTTATTACCTGTTTCAATAAGAATCGTGCAGGACGGCCGCACTGAGATACACAGCACTGTGAACGCTGCTCTGCTCACTGGCTCTGGGCCACAGTAGGCAAATCCAGCTCATCCAACTCCTGTGTTCCTGGCGTGGAGGCTCCGAGCCGAGGCAGAGCAGGGACAGTGCGGAGCTGCCGCCGGCATCCGAGCCCCCGGAGCGCTCAGACCCGACTGCAAAATGTGTAAGCCCTTCTCTTGGGTAATTATCCAATTACAGAATGTACCTGAGGACTTTTGTTACCGAAAACTGACTTTCCCTTTCTGCTGACTCAGCTTGGCTCTCTCTGAATGTACATCCAGAGCTTTTACTGGGTTTGAAAACAATGTGAATTTGTCCCAGTTTTTTGCTAGTTGAATGTTCTATCAAACAGATGCCATCTGAGTAGGAAGCCAAGCCACAATCCATCCTGTGAAGTCACCAAACCACATCACTAAATAATTTCTGCAAATTTGGATATGGCCTTTGCAAAATTCACCTTTCCTCCAAGTCCACAAGCAAGGCATGATCTGTACATTTTCCAGTGTTGATGAGATGTTCACATTTTCTTATGTGTAGATAGTGTAAAACAGAGGCGAATGTAAATGTTCAACATAAAAAGTGGATATATAAAATTGAAAGTTATTTATTTATGTAGAGGAAAAAAAAAATGTCTGGAGGGACTGGAACCTTCAGGGTTTATTAATATTTAAAAATGTAGCTTTTTGTTCCAGGCATTATGTACAAAGCAATTATTTTATGGACCAAGTTTAATGTAACTGTCAATGAATGCAGAAGTGCAATATGATACTCACCTCTCCATCACTTCATGGTTTAAACAGCTCTTAACCAGTTAGCCTGACAATCATAGCACCTCTGTCCTCATCCTTTGTTGAGCTTCTTGAACCTTGCCCGGGTCCTTTCCCTGGCCCCCCATCCGTTGCCATTGTACGGATCCAACACGGAGAAGCAATTGTAGAGCAGGACCTTTATTGCTGCAATAATACCACAGGAGGTGGGTGTAGTCACCAGGAAATAATGCCAATAAGTTTTTCTTCACCGACTCAGTCCATCCCCCGTCTCCATCGCTCGATCCTCAGCCGCCCCCATCTGGCACTCATCCCTCTGAAGCAAAGATCAACGTGCTACTCACTCACAGAACAATAGCAATAGTTTAACTCTGTGTTTATAACCTGTTTGTTCCGAGCTGTTTTGGAGAGCAGTGCATGTGACCCGATGCCTTTCCACGTGTATGGAAGAGGATCCGTTTGGCCGCGGTGAGGGAGAGATGAATGTAAATTCCATCCTTGCTAAAGGGGCACTGTCAGGTTAAAGACCTAATTTATCTTTGTTCAAGTAACTTCTTTGCTTTGAAAGGAGAGAATGGGAAGGTCCTTGTCCTCCTGCCTCGGCCATTGTCTG
The DNA here is from genome assembly GCA_013398175.1 of Climacteris rufus. Taxonomy (NCBI): domain Eukaryota; kingdom Metazoa; phylum Chordata; class Aves; order Passeriformes; family Climacteridae; genus Climacteris; species Climacteris rufus. Next base: position 596,750 of record VZRZ01002776.1, on the reverse strand, counting down.
GGCAGCCCTGGGTGACAGCCCACGTCCTGTTCTGCACATCAGCACAACACAGCCTCAGGCTTTGGGGTTGCTTTTCTGTTTCCATGGGAATCAAACTCTGCTGCGGAGCTCAGATTTTTTATGAAAAGCAGCTTTTTATATTCCTGCACCCTTAGGCCAGACTTTCTACCTGACGCTGTCCCTTTAAAGTCTTTCAAACACCAGGGAGAGGAGCCCGTGCATCCCCTCCGAGTTGTTTTCCTGGGTTTGCTCAGATCCCTCAGTCAGAGGAGGCAAAATCCTAATACCAAAAACCGTTTACAGTGTCGGAGGCGGGAGCAGAGATCAGCCAAAGGGTCACCACCACACTCCCACCGCCCAGCAGCCGCCGTGCTTGCTGTAGCAGCCCCTTCTTCAGGTATCGCCACTGTTTGCTGCATTTCCTATTAGTTCTAGAAGCCTTACGGTCCCCTCCCTCTGCCTGTTGATACCCTCGACTGTCAATTTTATATTCCAAGGATGTTAGTTATATTTTATTTATAAAAAATCGCTCCAGGGGTACCGGCCGCGCGTGGGGAAGCACCGGAGGGGATGCCCTGTGTGTGCGGTGCCGTGCCGATGACTCGCTTGTGTGTGGCAAACCTTCTGTACAACTTCCTTCTCCTCCTTGCTGTTAGTGCATCGTTCCAATGCCTGGTGTGCTTTGTGTACAGTATCATTGTGAGTTACACAGATTAAAGAAATGGGAAGGCTCTTCTCTGTCTGCTTTTTTTAGTGGGGGGAGACTCTAGAAACAGACAAGTCACAGAACATGAGCAGGCGCCAGTTTAATAGGGTTACAGGGATGAACAGAACGTGGAAAGCCTCTGTGCAGATCAGTCCTGCAGGACCCATTTGTCCTTTTCTTTTTTACAGTTTGTAGGCTTACAGACTGTCCAGCAGGGGAAAAGGCTGCTGTGTTTGCTGCAGAGCAGCCCTGGGGGCTGAGAAGCCCAGGGGGCCTGTGCTGTGGGGAAGGGGCACGAATTGCATGCAGGAGCAGAGAGCAAGGCAAAGCCACCCCTCCACCAAGCACACCTGCACAGATGCCAGTGCAGCGTGCCAGGTCAGTGCTCCCCAGTGCCACCCGAGGAGATGAAGCTGCAGGAAGCCTGGGAGAAGTCCCAGGGCACAGGGGAGGGTGGCACTCAGGGGTGCAGAGAGCTGCAGCCTGAGCAGAGCCACACAGCAGCACAGCCACTCCTCTCTGAGCAGGGTTGGTGAGTGTGAAGGGCCTGTGAGCCAGATCCAGCAAGGAAAGGGCCATGGGCAGCCCCTGAAGGGAAAAAGCGGCAGCCAGCTTTGTGTTTTGTGGCCCTGGTACACATGCTGTCCTGGCCACAGCATCATCTCCTGCCAACCAAAGCCCAGAGCACCTTGAGGTGATCAGCACCCTCGAGCCTGTCCCCTGGGTGCTGCTGAACTCCTCCAGCAGCCAGAGGTGCATCAGGACAAACAAGGCTCAGGGATGTTACAGCCACGCTGGCCTCAGTGGGGAGAGGGAAGGGAGAAGCTGTTTACTGGGAGATGGACCAAAAAAGTCACTCTCCTTCCCAGTCAGTAACTTACAGAGCAGCTGGAAAGTGCCCCTGGGGAGCCTGACACGGTGCTGTCTGTGTGGTCCAGAGGCAGAGGCTCCCCCTGGGCTGGCAGGACAGGCTCCCAGGCTGGCTGGTGGCTGCCTCACTGCAGCATCCCCGTCCTCACCTGGAAGGCCAGCCCGTCCCCACGCGTGGCTTGCTGCAAGGGAGGGACACAGCACTCACAGCATGCCCTGCCCAGGGCTGCAGGAGCTCCAGCACCACCCCTGGGGGCCCTGACCGTGCTGCCAGGGCTCAGCTGGTCCTCAGGGTGAAAACACAGCACCTCTGGGCGCAGCAGCACCCTGGCTGTGCCCAGCCACCCCCCACTGGAATTACCTTGTTAATCTCCTTGTGTCTCTCCTTGCTGACGATTTCTTCTAGGACTTCCCCATCTCCCTTAATGAGCCTGCAAGACAAGCACAGGCCCAGGAGCCATGAGGGTATTGGAAGTTCCTGCAGCTGCAGAAGGTCCTGACCCCCACCCCGAGGGCAGCTGCTGTGCCCCAGCTCCCCCACAACGCAGGACCAGGTGCTGGGCAGATGCAGCTCTAGGCAAGGCCAGTGATGACCTACCCCTGGCATTGCATTTTGTGACTTTGTTTTTGGCTCTTTCAAGCTGATACAGCACAGCAGGCTTTGCCTTTGCTCCTGTGGGATTAATGTCACCACGCTGCAGCAAGGACAGGAGCATTCCCCTGAGAACTGAGGGCCAGCTGGTCCTGCCCTGGGCTGTGGGCACTGCCTGCTGTGTGCAGTCAGTGACATTGGCACTAGAAAACGCTCCTAATAAAAGCATCCCGTGCCACCCTACAACCTGCAACACCCCAGCCCCTGCAAAACCTCTTCCTTTTTTTGTCAAGTTCGGGTGTGGTCCTGGCTGCCCCAGGAAACTGCAAAGCCATTCAGGAAGACGAGCCAGTTTGGGCCTGAAAGGCAGCCAGGCTGGGGAGCATCTTGCTGAGCAAACTGTGCAGCGTTGGAGCCGGCTCACACCTCCAAACAGGAACAGAAATTTAATTGTCTTCATTACAGGGCTCACAGGGAACCGACCTTTGTTCCACACCTCCCTGAGCCCTGCAGGCTGCCTGCTATTTTAAGACTGGACTTGTCATACCCAATTCTCTTCAGCGTGGCGTTTTCTGCTTGCCGAGAAGATGCAGTTTATTAAAAACTGGGTCATTTCTATTTGGCAGCTAAATGAACTTGGGTTTGATTGCTGTCTGTAACCCCACAGGGCACACACACCCCCCTCACTCACACCTGGGTGTTAACCAGGGCCCAGGGCTTTGGAGATGAGAGGTAAGTGGGTGCAGCAGTGGGATATTGGGACACAGCCCAGTGTCCCTTGTGTGCAGCCCCAGCAGAATTCAGTGATTTGGTGTCATTGTGTCACTTTCTGGGTAAGTCACACCAGGTCTGATGAGAGGGGATGTGAGGGGTCAGCTCAGGCCTTTGCTGCTGAAGGGGACCTGGGTCCAGGTGTGGTGCTGCAGTGCCATGGACAGGCATCCTCTGGGCCTTCAACCCACTTACCAGGGATGGGAACAGACAGCCCACCTCCCTTTCCCCCAGGGGTCATACCTGGTTCTCCCTGTCTCAGGATCCACAACTCTCCTGATGACACTCTGCCTTGCATCCCACTCCTCCTTTGTCATTGGCTTCATGGCCTGGATTCGGGATTTCTGTTCATCTGTCAGAACTGGAATGCAGTGGTCAGTCAGAGCTGTGCTTGTGGGGCTGCCTCCAGGAGAGGGGCACAGCACCAGGGCTGCAGCCCATGGACAGCATTCCACTCACAATTCCCAGCAGTACTCAGGGTTCAGTGATGCACCATGCAAAGGAAGGGCCACTTCACACCCCAAAACCAGGACCAGCTTTGCCAGGACGCTACTGCTGACTGTGTCCTTCCATTTGGCACCTTTGTTCCCCACTCACATCTATAAACTACATCCTAACACCTCACAAATGAATCTCTGAGTGGGGCTCAAAGGTGGGCACCACACATAGGAGGGAGGAGAGCCTGGGGCTCCTCCCTGTACACAGCCCTGCTTCCCTCAGACACCTCACACAGGAAGGGACCAGCACAACTTCGTGTGCAAAGGCTCCAGCAGGAGGGAAAGAGCATCATTACCTGGCCCAGAGTCCACCACTGATTCCTTCTGCCACTGCTCCAGTGAAGGGCCAGGCACCTCTTCTCCCTTGCCTTTGTCCTCCTTAGCCCTCTCCTTTGCCTTCTTTTTTGATTTCTTCTTTATTTTTTTCTTCTTCTTCTTCTTCCTCTTCTTTTTGTCCTTTTGTTTCACTTTCTTTTTTTTGCTGTCTTGACTCTTCTTTGTTTTGGAGTCGCTGTCACTGGAGTCATCAGAAGAGCTGGAGGAAGAGGAAGACGAGGAAGAGCTGGTGGATGAAGATGTCCCAGAGGAAGAGGTACTGGCCTTTCTCTTCTTTTTGTCCTTTCCTTCCTTCTTCTTTTCTGCAATACACAAGAAGAGGGTGAGTGGAGCAGCCCTGGCCCTGCAGCAGCAGAGATGTTGGTCATTCCCCTCCCAGCCTGGTTTCTTTCCTGCCTGGAATTCCCCTCTGTGCCAACCCCTTTAACCCGGGACACCGTGTGGTACCAGATCAGCACACGGAGGGGATGCAGGGCTCTGCACTTCTCAGAATGAGACCAAGGTGGGCACAAAGGGCAGGACAAGGCAACACACACCAGCTTAGCTAAAACCAGGGACCCTCTTCTCCCACATGGGCCCTCCCTGTGCACCCACCCCAGGAAAATGTGGTGAAAGGGCAGGGTCAGGGCCTTCTCCCACCTTCCCTGGCTGCTGCAGAGCTCGACTTGTGTCCATGAGAGCCACAGATCCTCTTCCTGGGAGGAGAGCTGCTGCCCTGGTGTGAGTCCTTGCTGCTTTTCCTCCTTTTCTTCTCCTTCCTCTCCTGCCTGCTCTGAGAATCGCTCCTGCTCCTGCTCCGTGATCGCTTCCGAGAGCGGCTGTGGGCCATGGCAGCTCCTGGGGGAAGGGGTCACACCAGAGCCACGGAAAACCTTCCACCAGGTTTTCCCTGCGCTTCTCCTCTTTGTCCCTGGAGAACAGGGCTGATCCTGCTGTGGGCAGGCATGGAGGGGCCTGAGGCTGATGTTTGCAGGGAGTGCTGTGCCCCACAGTCACCCCACGGCACTGGGAAGACGCTGCACCACAGAGGGAGACAGGCACAGCGTGATGGATACTGCAGCCACAGTCAGCAGAACAAAACACCCTCCCCCAGCCCAACACCAAGTCAATCACCCCGTTATTTAAAATGCTGGGAGCAGGCACAAGCCAAGGGGAAGAATGAATTTTTAATATTCCAATTTGCTTTTAGAAAACAAATTGTGCACTGAGCTGGCACCCCTGTCCATCAGCCCCAGGGAAGCTAGCAGCCCCAGGCCAGAGCCAGCATGATCCATGCTCTCATTAATTTAAAAAACAAACTGGCACCGTAGGCAGAGCAGGAGCTGGGAAACGCTTCCTCACAGCCACCTTCCAACTACCACATTTAATTAATTGTTTGTTTACGACCTCGACGTTCCCAGGCAGCGATTCGGATTCGTTCCCAAGTGAATCAGACCTTTGATTGATTTCCAAGGGGAAATTTCAATCAGAAAAAAACCCAAAACAACCACAACCATTAAGGGGCACGCAGGGAAGTTTCAGAGGATGAGAGTCCTCCATGGATGCACCCAACAGCTGCCCCTCGCACCAGGGCCTTGGCTGGGGATGTTCGGGACTCGGATCGTTCCGTTCTGGCCGCAGGACTCCCTTTTACACAACCACAGCGCTGGATCAATGGATCCCGTGGACGAGTCCCAGATCCATCACAGCAGCAGCCCAGGCTGGTTGTGCCCCAAAGCCGAGCTCTCACCCTGACCCCTGCTTGGGATCACAGCGGCTCCTCCTGTCCCCCTTGGCGGGAGCCCCAAAGCTGCTCTGCAGCTCCTGCACGGGGACCTGCGGCATGCGAGGTGTGTGGGTCCTTTAAGAGCTCAGCATCAGCTGAGCTGGCCCTTTAAGAGCTCATCACAAAGTGTGCTGGCCCTTTAGGAACCTGCGCAAGGTGCGTTGGCCCTTTAAGAGCTCATCAAAAAGTGCGCTGGCCCTTTAAGAGCTCATCAAAAAGTGCGCTAGCCCTTTAAGAACCTGTGCAAGGTGCGCTGGCCCTTTAAGAGCTCAGCAAGAGGCGTTCAGGCCCTTGACGTGCAAGGAGCGGCCCCTTTAAGAGCGCAGCTCTTTATCAGCCCC
>VZRZ01002776.1:555460-582884 GCA_013398175.1 Climacteris rufus | reverse complement strand
AGTTCGAAGACATCTACCGGCTGCTGGCGGAGGGCTGCTTCCCGCCCAGCTTCTGCTCCATCAAGAGGAAGAACCTCAAGCGCTACGCCCAGAAGTTCGTCGTGGACGGTGGGGACCCGGGGGGCAGCGCGGCGGTGACAGGCGGCCCTCGGCCGCGGCCGCTCCCGGTGGGCCCGGGGCAGTCTGTGCGGGGAACCCGGCGGGTGCCGGCCCCGCAAACGCGGGGGGGATGTGCGGGACCTCGGGTGGGGAGGGGATGTGGCTTCTGGGCAGCACCATCGCCGCCACCCGCTGCTCCCCGGCCAGCCCTGTGCCTTGGCATCGCTTTTGGGCGCGGAGTGGGGATCGTGTCACCCCGGGGTGCTCCTCGGCTGCCCCACGGGCACCACGGTGTCTTTGCTGTAGCAGAGGATTTCACACAGTCCGGGGTGCAGAAAAGCTCTCCGGGCTTGCTTCGGTGTGATTCTGGTTTAGCAGCTTTTCCAGGGGTGTCACAGGGGCTCCCAAGGCAGCAGCCCCCGGAGCTGTGTCCCAGCTGTGGAATATGACCCTTTTTCTGGAGCTGAGCAGCTCTAAGTGGGTGTTTTTGGAGACAAACCTCTGGCATCCGCAGGCGGCTGCCTCTACTACGTGGGACCCAAGAAGGAGGAGAAGCGGGAGGTGATAGTGGATCCTGAGCGGAGGCGTCAGGTCTTCCTGGAAAGCCACTTCACCGAAATCGGGAACCACCTGGGCCAGAAAAAGACCGTGCACCGAATCCAGAGCCGGTACTACTGGCTGGGCATCGTGAAGGATGTTGTGGACTGGGTGAGTGGAGAGCAGTGACCGTGTCGATGACACCGGTGCTGGCAGCAGCCCCGAGGCAGCAGCCAGGAGAGCCCTGGTGCAGGGATGATGTCATTCCCAGTGCCGTGAATCCACACTCTGAGTTACTCTGCAGGTGCATCCTGGAATGTCCCGAGCTGGATAGACTGCATGTCTTTCCCTGAGTGTCAGGAAGCCTTGTCGACCTCCTTGTGCAGGGCAGTTTTGGCCTGCATGGGAATGTGGGATTGTTTCAGACAAGTTGCTGAGTGCAGCTTTGGGCAGTCTGGATTCCTTCCAGAGCTGTCCAATTCCCTAAATTATGGCAAGAGGAGGATCTCAGTGTCTCCTCAGCTGCTTTGCCTCGCCTGTTTCATTGCTGCCAGTTCCCTGCAGCAGGGCTCTGCAGCAGTGTGGTTTGAGGAGTGTGCTTGCATTGCATGGTCTGAGCTCCTCCAGCGTCCTAGGGCTGAGGATTTTTCTAACCAGCAGTAGGAGGTTAAAATACAATAAATATTTGCCTGGAAACTGGGTGAGAAATAGCTTAGCTGTAGGCCACGTTGGGAAAATTGGTGATTATGTCAGAGAAAGCTGTCAGGTCAGCCTTGTGAAAGGTGAGATGCGTCAGCCTGTTGCGTTTTGCCCTCTTTTTCCTGCACCTCCTTATTTTTATTGGGAGAAAGGAAACTGCTCGGCCCTGCCGTCTGTCTCACCCCTCCACAACCTGTGCAGTGTGAGTCTGACAGGATCCCAGGCTGGCGTTTTCCCGAGTCCTTCTGATCCCATCTTTCCCCTCTGCAGATCAAAATGTGTGAGACGTGCCAGAACGCCGAGCACAACAAGAACGTGTCGCGCAAAGCCAGGCCCGTCCGGGTGGAATCTCCCTGGGAAGTGCTGGGATTAGACATTCACGGTGAGTGTTTCAAGAGGCTCTCGGGGCTCCCCCGCCTGCCGGGAGCGTGGCAGACCTGCTGCCACACGCACGGAGTGAAAGCTGCCGGTGCCTCTGAGGAGGTGCCAAGGAGGCCACGGCAGCCGCCCAGGGTGCAACCTGATCCCTGTGCTTGGCTCGGCTCCCTCTCCACACACAATGGGAGCTGTGGGCGTGCCTTTTTTTCCCAGAATTGAAGGTCTGATGGGTGTATTTTTGCTGACGAAAATGTTCTGGCCAAATGACATTGCAGAAGAGAGCCGTGGTCACTTTTGCAGCGACTGTTTTGCTGGGCTGGGTTTTTAACTTTCCCCTTTTAGGTGATGTGACGGCATCACATTGATTTTTTTGGATGGTTGTTTACGCAGGGCCTTTTCCCGAGACGAGCCAGAGCAACACACACGTCCTGCTTGTGACTGACTATTTCACCAAGTGGGTGGAGGCTGCTCCTCTGCAGAAGAAAGATCCCTTCTCCGTGGCTAAAGCACTGGCTACCCTTTTTTACAGGTGGGCTCCTCTGGTGTTGGTTATATTGCACCTCTGCAGTGAGATGGGGAGTGCTGGGATGTGTTGCAAAAATACCCAGTGTCCTCCAGATGTTTCCCCACGAGAGCAGGAACTCTCCCTTCTACAGGAGGGACCGTGCAGTGCCTCTCAGTTGCTCCTTAAAAAGTCCTTGGGAAGAGCCTGTTATCCTCTTGTTATGGGGAGAGAAGAAAGAGGCAGAAATGGTTCTCAGAGCAGCCCCGGGGCCAAGGGAGCTGTGTCCCAGTTCTCTGCAGAAGCTTTAAAGCCATTCCCTGATTTCTCCTAGGAAGTGTTCACTTTGCATCCACACGGCGCCTGTCACCATGTGACATTGTCCTTGTGGAAAACATGTGAGGCCAGCACAGATTTGAATTCAGAGTGAGAAGCTTCTCTTGTTTCTCCTGCTGCCTCATCATTGAAAAGCAAACAGTCTTGGCTGGTTTGGAACAGATGGACCAGCAGACCTCTCTCTGCTCTTGGGGACATGGTGTCACACCAGCCTCATTAGCACCGGCTCCACTAAACAGTCCTGTCCCTTTTTTATTGCATTTGCACCCACAGAGGTGGAACTCCTGGGGCTCTGCCTGAGCTCATGGAGTGAAACCAGTTGTGTGTCCTCTTCTTGTGCAGGTTTGGTGCATCCAAGAACATTTACACCAGTCAGAGCTGGGACTTCTGCGAGGAGGTAGGTCTGGTGCTGGGTGGTTCAGGGGGAAGCAGCATGACCTTCAGCAGGTTTTTTGGGCAATGTGGCCTTCAGCAGGTTCGTTTTTTGGACAGCAGGTCCTGAAAGCAGAGTTGCACCATGCTGTGTAGTGAGGGCGAGGAGCTGCTGCCGCCTCATCCCTGCCCCAGCCCCGTTGGGAGTGGGAGCTGTGCTTTCACCCTGGCAGGGATTTAAGGTTGTGTTTCGGTGGTGCAAGTCCTCTCTGCTCAGAGGAAAGACCGTGTGCATGAAATTCCTGCCCTACCCTGGGACTGACCCAGCTTCCCAGCACTGTGGAAGGCTCTGAGCACGGGAGCAGCCATTGCCAGACATTTTCCCAGGCTCCAGCTTCTCTGGGGAGCGTTTTCTGCTGCACAGCCTCTCGCGGCACGGGGGGGGAGTGCTGGCCCTGCTGTGGAGGCTGCTGTGGGGTCAGCGTTCTCCGTGTTCTCGCAGGTCAGCCGGCACCTGTGCGAGCGCTGGAACATCTCGCAGCTGCTGACGCCCACAGAGCCCACAGAGCCCCCCAGCCCGGGGGACCGCAGCGCCGAGGTGCTCAGGGCCTCCATCTGCAGCCTGGTGAGCGAGAAGCCCAGCGAGTGGGACGCCCACCTGGACCCCGTGCTCTTCGAGTTCCGCACCGCGGTCAACTCGGCCACCAAGTACAGCCCCTTCTTCCTCATGTTCAACAGATACGTGTGCCTCTCGTCAGAGGTAACTGCTGGGCCTGGGGAGCCTCGCAGGAGCTTTGTCCCTGGGGTGGTGGTAACACCCGGATCTGTGCCTTGCAGGTGGATTTTGTCAAGGACTCTAAAGAGCAGGGGGCTGGCCCTGGAAAGGCTGAGAGCCTCCCGCCCTTCACAGCCACGGTGCAGCAGCAGCAGAACGTGGTGAAGGAAATTGTAAGTCTTGCGGTGCCTTGAAATCGTTTGGCTGCCAAGTCCAGGCCTGGCCTGAGAGGAGAGGTGGCACCTCAGTGCCAGGGAGAGCAGGAGCAGAGCTGGACCCTCTGAGCCAGCACCACAGGGAAGCTCGTGGTGGTGCTGCTCAGAGGTGAGTGATGAAACACGAGGGACTGACTTGCCCCATCAGGCTAATGAGAGCTGTGTCCCAGCCTGCCCAGCTCCCTGCCTTGTAATCTGCATCTCAAATCAGCCAAGGGAGTCCCCCCTCAGGCAGGGACAAGAAGCCTTTGGGGAGATGCTGTGTAATTACAAAGGTTAAAAGTAACCCTGCCCCAAAATGTGACAAGGTTGAAGTTATCACAAGGAGTAGTGGCCCAGTGGGCAGGGAGATGGGTTTGGGGAGCAAAGTCAGCATTCAGCTCCTGACTGTCTCTGATGTGCTGGGTGACCTTGGGCAGCTCATTTTGCCTCTGTTTCTTGGTTCCCTGACTTGAAAAATGACCTCAGTGTCCCCTGTGGAGTGCTTGGTGAGCTGTGTGCCAAAAAATCACAGATGAGGCTCAAGTGCTTTGTTTGCTCAGTCATTTCTTGCACTCAGACAGGGTTATGTGGTTCTCTCTGACCTTACCTGGACTGTGGTTCTTCTTGCCAGGGAATGACAGGAGGAATACAGGACAGGAGAGAGAAGGCCTGGGAGCTGGATACGTAGGATCTGTTCCCAGCAGATCCCTTTGTCAGCTCAGGCTCACTGGCTCAGCTCCCCTTTTGTGAAATGCAGCTGCACATCGTGGCACGAGGCAGCAGGAGCTCTGTCCTGTCTTAAGGAAACTTCTGGTGTCGGCACCACCGACTCTCTCCTGCATCCAGGCTGGGACTGGGGTTGTCATTGGCAGGAGGTGATAAAGCTTCCCTTGGCTCTGTGGCACTCCAGCCTAGATCCCCTTCTGCCCTCTACTGATGGAGAGCTGACAGCTCTGAGAACAGCTGTGGAATCACAGTTTTTTATTGTAAGGTCTCTCCTGCTGTTTGGGGTTGGTGAGAAAAGGGTGGCAAGCCCTTGCTTAGTCCCTCCCTTGCCCCAGTGCATCCAGCTGTGGCACAGCCAGCTCTCACTCACTCTCAGCATCTCTTATGAAGAGAGACTGTGGGAGAGCTGGGCCTGTTCAGTCTGGAGAAGACTGAGAGGGGCTCCCATCAATCCATAGAAATCTCTCCAAGGGGTATCAGAGGATTGTGTGAGACTCTTCTCAGTGGTGCCCAGTGACAGGATGAGGAGCAGTGGCCATAAACTGTAACACAAGTTTCACCTCAACATGAGAAAGAGATTCTTTCCATTAGGGTGGCAGAGCACTGGGACTGCCCAGGGAGGCCATGGATTCTCCCTCTCTGGAGACATTCCAAACCCCCCTGGATGCATTCCTGTGTCACCTGCTCCAGGTGACCCTGCCTCGGTGGAGGGGTTGGACTGAATGATCTCCAGAGGTCCCTTCCAACCCGAAGGATTCTGTTTTTCACTGAGCTCCAGTGAGACAGACTTGAGCTGCTTCCTGAGCGACACCTCAAAGCCCAACCCCTCGATCCTCTTGCCAGGTGATCTCCAACATGAGCACTGCCTACAAGCAAGAGCGGAAGAGCGTGAAAAGGAAAAGCCGGGGCCTGCCCTCTCTGGCCTTCAAGGTGGAAGACAACGTGTTCAGGGGCAGCGCTGCCAGCTCCCTGAAGAAGCTGAAGAAGGGCCAGTTCGTGTCGTTCCAGATCGAGACTGTCCTGCCCCCTGAGCAGAGCATGTCCGGCGGGAAGAAAACCAGTTAACCCCGGGGCTTTCCGGGGGTCCTGCGGCGCCGGGGACAGCACCCACTGTCCCCGAGGTTTGTGGGAGTGCAGGGTGCCTGCTCTGTCCCAGGAGAGGGGAAGGGGAAGGTTCAGACCAGGGTGTCTGTTCAGTCCCTTGCTGGTCCGGGTTTGCCCTTGGATCATCCCTCGGAGCGAGGGAGGTGGCACCATCCTCTTTTAGGTTTGGCAGGGAGAGACTCGGTCCTGCCAAAAAGCTCCACCTTGACTGTGGCTTGGAAGTTGCCCTTTGGGAGTGATTGCACCAAAGCCCAGGAGTGATCTGGGTGCAGATGGAAAAGAAGCAGAAATCAGACTTGGCTTAGCCACGGACAATGTTTCCTGCAGCTAAAGGTGTCCCTGCTGTGAGCCTGAGCCAGGAATAGTCACTCCAGGTCTGACTCTGTTCCTGGTGGCTGTGGGAAGGGCTTGAAGTGAGATGATTTTTTTTTTTTTTTTTAGTTTTAAGCACTTATTAGCAGAAATAAAATCAACGACAGAATGTGATCTAAATTTTTTTTGATTATTCAAGCAGAGAAAAATGAATTTTCACTTTGTAACTTCGCCATTCTTTTCTCTCCAGAAATGGCGTGAACTCCATGAATCTTGACAGGTGAGGGTTGTAGGAGTGTTTTTAAGCCCAGCACTCTAAAGACACATGGAAACTTTGGGATAATGACACTGCTCTACCCCTCTTGTCACTGTATAGCCCACCTGGATGCACAGGTGTTGCCCAGGGAAGAGCCCAAGCACTTCCATTCCTTCAAGCTGGAGTGGGAAGTGAAGGGGAAAAGTAATTTACAAGCTGGATTTCTTGGTTTTAATTGAAAAATAATTTACAAGCTGGATTTCTTGAATGAGGATCCCGCTGTGTTAGGGGTTAATTAAACCCTTGCCAAGTCCCTCTTTAGGGGTTAATTAAACCCTTGCCGAGCCCCTTTAAGGATTAATTTAAAACATGATTTTGAGCCCTTGTCCTGGTCGTTTTTAAGCCAACACCTGTGTTGTACTTTCCCTCTCTGCAGCAGAAATAAGATAAAACCAATAAAATAATTTTAAAAATTTAAAAAATACGTATTTTGGGAGGGGAAAAAACCCCTTTAAGGTGGGGAAAAACCTGTGGCCGCCGTTGCTGCGTCGGGGCAGGGGTTACCGGGGGGACCCAGGACCCTCGGTCGGACCCGCAGTTCGGGGTCCCCGGTGCCGCCGCTCGGGCCGTGGGCGGGGCCGGGCTCGCGCCGCAGGAGGGGCGTGGTCGGTGGGCGTGGTCGCCGCCAGGCCCCGCCCAGCACCGACCTTGTTCCCGGGACGCGCCGCCGCCGCCGCCGGGTTGCACCGGGCTGATCCCGCCGATCCCGCCGCCGGTAAGACCCGTCCGGCCGGGCCGGGGCCGCGCTGCCCGTGCGCTCGGAAGGGGGGAGCCGTGTGTGGGTGTCCGGCCGGGCTCTGGCGGGCACGGCCCGTACCGGGCGTCTCCCCCGCTNGAACTAACTCTCTCAGTCCCACTCAGAATGCCTGTGGAATGGGACCCAGTCTGCAGTGACAGCTGGCTTTGTTCAAAGAACAGTTGAAGAAAAATATGTGCTGCTACTAGTACTACTACTACTACTCTACTACTACTACTTCTACTCCTCCTCCTCCTCCTCCTCCTCCTCCTCCTCCTCCTGCCGCGGGCCGGATCCGCGCAGCTTTGCAGCGGATGGCAGCAGCGAGCACCCTGGGAAGCGTGTCCTGCTCCTCCCTGGCATCGCCGCTCATTGCCTCCATCCCGCCTTCCCCGCTCACCCCATAAACCCCTGTGCTTCCCCAAATTACGTCTTTGCCCTGTTTTCCAACGCTTTTTAGCTTTTTATCCCACTTGCCCCACCACGGAGCCTCTCTCGGCCAAGGGCGCAGCTTGTCCGGTGCCGGGCGCTGCCCTTCTCCCGGTGCTTTGGTTTTGGGGGGCTGCGGTCACACAGGCCGGAGTGTGGCCGCCACATGGCAGCCCTTGTGCCGCGCCTTCCGCACTGTGCACCGTCACGAGCTGCTTACCCAGCACAAATTTCAGGATCAGGTACCTCCCTCTTGCCAACGCGTGGCACCTCAGGGCATGGCACCGGAGCGGTTGAGCGGCTCCCTCGGCTTAGAGCAAGTCCAGCTTTTTGCCCTTTTCCGTGTCCGCTCCGATCCTGCCCTTCCGTCGCTGCTGCCGGACAGACCCCCGGGGGACAGCGACAGCAGCGTCCCGCCCCGGAGCCTTCCTCTCCCACGGGACGCAGCTGTGGAATTCCAATCCTTTTTTAATTTCGTCTCGGGATTTTTGTTGTGTCATTGAACTGCACGCTGACTGCACAGCGGGTTTAGTGGGTTAACCCGAATTCGTATCCAAGAGGGCTGGGGACAGTGAGGTGTGACAAGCTGCAGTACATAATGTTTATTCTTACTTAGATGAGGGGGATCCATTATAAAGCTGAGCTGCTCTCCCTTTTGCTTTCCTACGGCTTTGACTGCTCGGTTTTGGCTCTGTCCTGGGAGAGGTGGGGGAGGACTCTCGGATCATGACTATCCCAGTTTAACACCTACGCAGGACACGTGGCTGCACAGATGTCATGGCAGCACCCAGATGCTGGGGACCGCCCGGCTGGCCCCACAGCCGCCACAGCAAGCGGGGAGAAAGATTCCCCAGATGTGCAGATTTCTGCTTTGGGATTCAGGATGGGTGAAGACATCTGGGAGGGAAGTTTGTCTTCGTCTGTGCTGCTCATTTTATGAAATACCTTGGAGTAGGGGAGGGGAGGAAGGAGCGGATAGCGGTGACTGGGGTCAGGATGGGTTGGTGGGGAGCTGGCACGGTTGTCCCCCCATCCTGCTTCCCCTTCCTTGCCCGCTCCCTGGGGTGAATAACAACCCCGTCCCCCTCTTCTCATCCCACAGCAGAGGCCGACATGACCACGTCCTGGCCGTGCTAGGGCTGTCCCTCGCCACCTCCGTGTCCCCGCCCGGTGACGAGGATGCGCGCCTGGAAGGCGGTGGCCAGCACGCTGGCGCTCAGCGGGGCCGATGTGGTGGTCACCACGCTGCTCTACACCCACGGCCAGGGCGGCCGGAACGTCCTGCAGGACCTGCGGCACTTCAACATCTTCAACTCGCTGCTGGACATCTGGGGGGGCTGCCTGTACCGCAGCTGCGTGCTGCTGGGGGCTGCCATCGGCGTGGCCACCAACACGGCCTATGGCCCCCGGCGCCTCAGGGCCTCGCGGACCTTCATCGCCGTCGTCTGCCTCCTCATGGGCATCTACATGATGGTGAAGCTGCTGCTCTACTCGGAGGTGCGCAAGACCATCAGGGACCCCTGGTTCTGGGGGCTCTTTGCCTGGACCTACGTGGCGCTGGCGGCCACCTTCGGGCTGTGGCAGCTGCTGGCCTGTGTCACCTCCTCCCGCGAGGCGCTGGGGCCCGGCTCCGAGTCCCGTGCCGAGGTGGAGGAGAGCTGTGACGGGGCAGCCCCCAGGGACAAGCGGGAGGAGGCAGCCGGTCCCACCATCCACAAACTGCTGTCCTACACCAAGCCGGACGCCTTCTTCCTGGGCATCGCCTCCTTCTTCCTCCTCGTGGCCGCACTGGGTGAGCACAGGGACGGGGTGGGCCGTGGTGTGCTCCCATCCTCACCAGGAGGGAAGGAGCCGTGGTGGGATGGGCTTGGGAGCACCCCAGGATTGCTTTTTCTGGGTGGCATGTGCTGCATGGGTGTTGTGATCTGCTCTAATCACAGAAGAGTAAAGAGAACTAACTCCCTGTGAATAAAGTGGGAAGAACCCTGAAGGTTTGAATATACCCTGAAACAGATCAAAGCCAAATGAGGTTAAATGTTGATACAAAAAAAAAAAAAGATGTGTTTTATTTAACAGTAAGTGAGAGAAAGAAAGAAATAGAAACAGAGGTGTGCGGGCAGGGGTTGTGGGGGACAGGAAGAGTGGCAGAGGTTAAGTGGAAACGTATCACCCCTCTGTGGGTCCCAAAGACATCTTGTTGAGCCCCTACATCTGCTCTTGGTGGTGAGGGTCCCCCAGCACTGCCACTGCAAGGCATAGAAACCACTGGATTAATGCACACTTGGTCCAGGTGGGAACACCCGGGCAAACTGTCCCTTGCAAGACTGTGGGACTGTTGCATCATTTTGCACCACGTGCAGTGCTCTAGTGCAGGGTCTGGGGACCCCTTTGGGGTGGCCTTTGGTGGGCTGTGACACCCCCTCAGCTGCTCCTCACGTGCATGTCCTGTGGATGTGGCTTTTCCTGGGATGAGAGGCCTCCTGCAGCTGCACAGCGGAGGATGGGTGTTCCTCTGATCACAGGCCTTTTTTTTTTTGCCACACACCTGAAACCTCTCTCCTCTGTGCAAACCTGGCAGCAGATAAGCCTGGAGCTAAGGCCTCCACCCCATAGCTGCTGGGCTGATCCTCCTGTGAAAGCATTTTGCTCCCCCAGTCTGGACCTTAGAATGGTGCCATTTTTATTTTATCTCAAATCAACTCACAGTCCAGGGCCAGTGCCCATTCAAGGTGGCAATGGTCTTCTGCACGTTTTTCTTTTGATGCAGTTTTGTTACACAGTTTTGCTGTAATAGGCAGAAGGTCCTTCATAAGAATGTTGAAGCCATAAACCATAACACTTCAGTCTCCCACAATGGGGTGGGTGAAAAATGCAACAGGGTAAAAAATATGCAGTAAAGGATAAAATACACTGGGAGTGCAACATCCCAATGTGCCACTAAAGGCTGCACCTCCTGAGGCATCTTGTGTGATGGCCAAGTATCTCTGTGGTGGGGATGGGGTTGTCCACAGGCTGTTGCAGCTGGGAATACAGGTCTGTGGGGCTGAACCTCCGTGTCCTGTGCTTGTCCTGCAGGTGAGACCTTCCTGCCCTACTACACAGGGCTGGCCATCGATGGCATTGTGGTGCAGAAGAGCATGGATCGCTTCTCCACAGCAGTGCTGGTCATGTCGCTGCTGGCCATAGGAAGGTAAAATCACAGGGGCTGAGTTTGGCCCTGATGAGGAGGAGTTTGGGTTTGTCCCACAGCAGCTCGTGGTGATGGTGGGCACAGGCAGCCACTCCACCAGGTTGCTGCCAGACCCCAGGGATGCGCTTTGATTTCTCTGCGCTGTCACGGTGCAGAGAGGCCGTGGTGGCAGTCACAAGGCCTTTGTGTAGCCCTTCATGTCCATCTGCTGGTGGTGTGGGAGCAGGAACGGACACAGGGAATGGGTTCCCTGGGCAATGCTGTCCCAGCAGCGCTGTGTTCCCTCCCAGAGCTTGTCACTACCATGGGTAGGACCAGCCATCCTGTGTTGGTGGCGCCCAGCAGAGGTGTGGGCTGGTTCCCTGGGTGATAAGTGGTGGCAGCACTGCCCAGGCCCTTGGCCTGGCGTCGGGGGGTGTGTGTTGCTGAGAGGGTTTCGTGTCCATGGCTCTATAACGTTTCTTATCTGCAATTAGCTCATTTGCCGCAGGTATCCGGGGCGGCGTTTTTACGCTCATCTTTGCAAGACTGAACATCCGCCTGCGCAACTGCCTCTTCAGGTCGCTGGTGTCTCAGGAGATGAGTTTTTTTGATGAGAATCGCACAGGTTGGTTCCTCTCTCCCCTGGATTTGCTCAAACCCCTCTGGCCTATCCCAGATTTTTCCCCCTTGGCTTGCCCTACTGGTACCCAGCAGACTGGGGGCAGCCAGAGGCAGCACCCACACACTCGTGGGTAGAAACAGAGGCAGAAGGCTCTTCCTTGTTTTATTGCCTCTCACCATGGGGATGTCCCATTGCCATCCATCAGCCTGGCATCCAGCAATCCCAGGGCTGCTCATCTCCAGTCATCCCCAATCCCCCTGTTTCCCTCCTCCCATCAGTGCCTGCTGGTTGGTCACTCTCCAGCTCTGCTCCAGGCCCCAAAAACCTCAGACGTGTGAACCTTGCTGGGTGTACTTGTTGCTTTCCCTGCTTGCAGTTCAGTCCTGTCCCAGTCCCAGTCCTGGGCCGTGCCACTCTGGTGTAACTTTCACACATTTAATTTTGTCTCAGCAGTATTTTTAGTTTTGAGGCTGTTGCCGTATTTAGCAGTCACTGCACAGTGCGCTGGTAGCTGAGGATAGCAGAGATGCGGGATATGGGTAACCCTGGACTTGCACAAAAGCGTGGGAATTCAGCTGGACTCAAACACAGGCCAAGCAGTTAGGAGTTCAGGGTGATGTTTGCTGCCTGTCACACTCAGCTCCACAAAAGGCACCACCAGAGCTTCCCCCTTGGTAGCTGGACCCATGTCCTCAGGTCCCTTGGGTCAGCTCCAGGCTGTGGGCTGTGTGTGGCTGTAGGGTGCTGCCACAGTCCCCTTTGCTGTCCTACAGCCACCCTTGGTGACCCAAGGGTGTAGCTCGTGCCTTCAGGTGTATCTCCTGCCCCTCACACGTGCAACAATCCAAGCTCCTTTGTTTTGCTTTGCATCCACAGCGGTGGAGAGTTGCCCTCCTTCTGTGCCACCCTTCAGACCCCCAGCTGGTTGGATGGGGAGCTCCATCTGGCCCCTGGCACGGGACATGGGACACAGTTAGGCAGTGACCTGGGGGTGACATGTCCCACTCTCCCCTTCCCTGACCCCTCGTTGCTGCAGGGGACGTCATCTCCCGCCTGACGTCGGACACGACCATCGTGAGCGACCTGGTCTCCCAGAACATCAACATCTTCCTGCGCAACGTGGTGAAGGCCACGGGCGTGATCTTCTTCATGTTCAGCCTCTCCTGGAAGCTCTCGCTCGTCACCTTCATGGGCTTCCCCATCATCATGCTGGTGTCTGATGTCTATGGGAAGTACTACCAGGTAGGCAGGAGCAGCTGGTGTTGCCATGGTGTCACAGCGCTGCCTTGTTCCCCCCGTGGAGCCATCAAGGAGGTTGTGGGTGGTCTTGGAGCTGGTGGGAGTGATGTGGAGTGTTCTGCTGCCAGTAGTGGGGGCAGGAAGGTGGCATTAAACCTGAGTGGGTAGACAGGCATAGCCTGGGCTCTTCATGCTTCATGCTCAGGAGTGGAAGCATCTCAAATCTGACAGCAGAGGGGGCTGGGCCGTGGGATGACCTGCCTGTCCTCATGCCATCTCTCCTCTCTCTTTGGAGTCACTTGGTGCGGTCCCAGAGCCTGGGGTGAGCAGGCAGATGTGCCATGGGCAGCCTGGTGCCTGCTGAGCCCCCCCTTTTTCCCCTTGCTCCCTGCAGAAGCTCTCCAAGGATGTGCAGAGCGCCCTGGCCAAGGCCAACAACACGGCTGAGGAGACCATCTCGGCCATGAAGACCGTGCGCAGCTTCGCCAACGAGGAGACGGAGGCCAACGTGTACTGGCAGAAGCTGCAGCAGGTGTACAAGCTCAACAAGAGGGAGGCCATGGCTTACACCTACTACGTCTGGTCCAGCGGGGTAGGTGGATGCCACTGGAGCTTCCCTGCCTGGGGCTGGGATGGGCAGGGGAGTCTTTTTGGATCCCAAAACGCACATGGTGCGTGCACGTGGTTCTCCTCAGCTTCCAGGGAACTCTGCGGGGCGAGCCCAGCCCTGCTGCCAGTAATCCTCCCTCTCTTGAGTATTGTGATTACTCTCACCCATCAAAAAATAAATCCCAATCCGCCTCGAGGCAGCGTTGTGTCGTTCCACGGAACTGCCTGTTTTCCCCTGCAAATCAGGAAGTAATTGATAAGAGCTCAAGGTCGTGGAGGAGCTGTGCCTGTGTGGTGCTGCAGTGCGTGCCTGTGCCAGCTCCGCTCTGGGGCTCCGGCTGGGAACAGCCGCGCCGTTGGTTGAGCTTCTGCTCGGGAACGGAGATTTTCTGCGTGTGGGTGGTGGCAGGGGGAGGCTGCTGGGCTTTTGGGCTTTTTTTTTTTTTCCTCCTGCAAAATGCTTTTTCATCATTTAACACCAGATGGTTTGGGACTTCTCCAGCGTCGGCAAAACCCTCACGTGAGGCTGCCCTTATCTCTGCACTTTCAGGGATCGAAGTTGTCTCTGGTGAAGGGTTTGTGAGTTATGGTGTCTTCGTGCAGCTCTGAGAGACTTTATGGCTTCCCCAGTCTGGAAGCAAAATGGTAGCATTATTAGGATTATTTGTGGGCTCCCGGGTGAAGCTGGAGCATGAACTGGGTTGACACTGATCCTGACAAGTCTAAGAAGGCAAAAACCCTCCAAAACCTCTCCTGCAGGGCTCACGTAGGAAGAAGCCAATAGATAAAGCTCAGCCCTGGTAGAGTCTTTCTTGGAGGGAATGCAGGAGCTTAAGGTCAGATCATGGCACAGCAATAGAGGAGGAATTTTTTTCCCCAGTATTTTTGTGTGTGTGAATTTACAGCCTGTTCTGGTCCCACAGGGCACCAGGGCATCGCTGCTTTCTGGAGCACCTGGGCAGCACAGAACAAAACCAGCTGAATAAAAGGGGCTGGTCTTTGTCACATCAGAGCTGATCTCTAGAGTAGGTACCCCCCACACTGAGTTTAGATGAGAGCTGAGGTTATGCTTCAGGGACTGGTACACTCAAGGAGGATATTCTGCATTAACTCTTGGCTTGATTTTGTGTTCTATATTAAAATGTGTCACAATCATATACAGAAAGTTTATTTTAGTGGTGAGGTGAGTGCATGCCTTGAGTAATTTGAGATTATTATGCTTGAAGACCTTAGTCCAAGAGAGAAGTTCATTAGATGCTATGTGATCTCAGGTAAATTCTCCCTCCCTTCTTGGCTGTTCCCCCTGGACTTGTTCTGTTGAAAGAAGCCTGCCCAGCTCCTTAAATCAGCCCAGGTACCTGAGTTGTTTTTCCCTTCTCATATCCATGCTCACTCCTAGGGCTGTCAGCTGCACTGCCAGGGATCCTCAGCTCTGGGCTCAAAGAATAAATGTCAGCACATGAATTTTGGGTTGTTTGTGTGAATAATGAGAAACGCACCAAAATATCCGTGTTCCTTGCTGATTTTGGGGTGTTTTCTTGCTTTCAGCTGACCCTCCTGGTGGTCCAGGTCAGCATTCTTTACTATGGTGGGCACCTTGTGATCTCTGGGCAGATGACCAGTGGAAACCTGATATCCTTCATCATTTACGAGTTCGTCCTGGGAGACTGCATGGAGGTGAGTCTGTTTTATCAGAGAATCACAGAATGGTTTGGGTTGGAAGGGACCTCAAAGACCATCTCATTCCAACCCTCTGCCATGGGCAGGGACATCTTCCACTAGACCAGGTTGTTCCAGTCTCCATTCAACCTGGCCTTGGACATTTCCAGGGATGGGGCAGCCACAGCTTCTCTGGGCAACCTGTGCCAGGGCCTCACCACCCTCTGGGCTACCCCATGTCAAGATGATGTTTATCTCCCAGAAGGTCTCAGAGCAGTTGCAGGGATAGATCCAGTGTTGATTTTTCTGTGACACGTTTCCTTGGTCCTGTGGCATTACCAGAGGGAGGATTCTCTCCTCTGCTTCCCACTCCTCCCCTGCTGTGGTCTCACAACCTTAATGTTCCTGAAGCAGCTCGTCCCCCAAAAAGGTGACTGGGACCAAAGGGGTTGGGCTGGCCCTACTGAAGGGCAGAGCCCTGGCTGCCTCCCAAGCATATTCCTGGCATGAAGAATTAAGGGATTACAAAGCTGCCTGTTAAATTTCGGGCTTCATTAAAAACTTAATTATATTACCTTTTTTTCTTTCCCTGGAATAGGTTGCAAGCTGCTGCGTTGGCAGCATGTTAGCAAGATGGGATTGTGGGTGGGATGGTAGAGCCCACCCAGGGCTGCCTTCCCCTTGCAGAGGCATAAGCTTGGCTAATCCAGGCAGAAATGATCCAGCTGAGGTTTCCTCACAGCCAAGTGCGGTTTCCGTGGTGCTTCAGCCTCTCTGCAGGGGCAGAGCAGAGCTGGAGGCAGCTCACCAGGCTATCACCATCTGTTCAGATGACTGCAGGCTCTGCTGGGGTTCCCAGGCTGTGGTTTTGGTGTGGATTTAGTTTGGTTTGGGGGATTTTTCCCTCTCCGGATGGGAGGGGCGGTTGCAGTACAAACTGTTCTGCAGCTCTGGGTTTAGTATTGGAAAATGTCCTTTCCCTGTCCACATATCCCTTCCATACCTGGCAGAGGAGGAAGAGTTTTCTTTTCCTGTGTCTGGTGGCTTTAGTGAATGTCAGGTGATAGAAAACTTGGGAATGCTTGAACCATTCTCCTCATGGGTGGCACTGACTGATTCCCCCATCACAAGGGAGGGTCTCACCACTGCCTCTTCCCTTCCAGTCCATCGGCTCCGTCTACAGCGGCCTCATGCAGGGAGTGGGAGCTGCTGAGAAGGTGTTTGAGTTCATTGACCGCCAGCCCACCATGGTGCACGACGGCTCCCTGGCCCCAGAGCACGTGGATGGGAAGGTGGAGTTCAGAAATGTGACCTTTTCCTACCGCACTCGCTCGGCAACGCAGGTTCTGCAGGTGAGCACCACGTGCTGCTGCTCCATCCTGGCAGGAGCTGATGCCCAGCCCATGGGGAGTGTCAGCTGCCTGGCAGAGATGTGTAAAGACAGGCTCAGCACATGCTGGAAAACAGATTAAAAGGAACAGCGGGTGTTTAGGGCCGGCCTTCCTTACAAGGAATGAGATTTATTAATGAAAGCCTTGTTCCCTGCTCAGGCATTAAACATGTCAGCATGGTACAGGGCTTTGTGCCGAGCTGCCTCAGATTGCCTCCGTGGGAGAGGGGCTGGGATCATGAGGCAGGGGGAGGCAGCAAAGAGGTCAGTTTGGTTTGCAGTTTTTAAAGGACCTGCTATATCAGCAGGCAAATCTGAAGCACTCTGGAGGCTTTTTGCTTCCTCAGAGCCAGGAGAAATGGCTGATGTGGCACATCACCAAGGCAGAGGGTCACTCTGGCCAGATTTTGGCTACTTTTCTTGTGTAGCACTCCAGGATGCTGGGAAAAGCCTGGAGCTGAGCATGCTCTCCCATCTCTGTTGCAGAATGTGTCCTTCACCCTGCACCCTGGCAAAGTGACAGCGCTGGTGGGTCCCTCAGGGAGTGGGAAGAGCTCCTGTGTCAACATCCTGGAGAACTTCTACCCTCTGCAGGACGGGCAGGTGCTGCTGGACGGGCGTCCCATTAACATGTACGATCACAAGTACCTGCACTCCGTGGTACGAGCCACTGATACCTGTATTCTGGTTATGGTACCTGTGTTCTGCCTATTCCAGTTCTCCCCTGCAGAGCTCAGAGGGGGTGCATGGCACTGCTGCACATTGCTTTGGCTTCAATCTGCCAACTTCAGAAATGTCCAGAAAGCTGGAGGCTGGAAGTGGTCCAAGAAATGAATTTGGATAATTTGTGGGGGCGGAAGGGAAGAGCGGTGGAGAGTGGTTTCAAGGGGAAGGGGAAGCCTTCCAAAAACAGAACAAAAAAAATGTTTTGTTTGGTATTTTTTTGGCCAATGCGGGAGAAATATGTTTTTGGTTGTTGGATTAATTATCATCTAAACTGGGTTTGGAAAAAAGAGTTTTTTACATTCCTCCAGCGCTTTCTACCTTAAGATCTTAAAGTAATTCTCAGCTAATGGGGAGTTAAACTTCTCAGGATCCTGGCAGCAGCTGGAGCACCAGAGGGACTGGTGGTTTGCCTGGGAGAGGGGTCTGGGCCTCTCAGCTCTCATCTGTGTGTCAGCACAGATCAGCCTTCATCTCTGCAAGTAACTGCCTCCTTTGTTTGCCCCCAGAGCGAGTGGCCTCAGCAGTCAGCAGGAAAACCTGAAAACAATTGATCAGAGACAGGCTGGAAAGCCAAAGTCACTGTGACTAATTTACATTCCCTGCCCGTACAGAGCAAAAATCAAAAGCCAAGCAAGTCTTTCAGTTTAGAAAGCCTGGTGTGGTGTTAAGAGCATGGGGAGAAGTCAATTAAAATATGACCGTGTCCCCCTGGCTCTCTTCATGCCCAGTTCTGAGCAATAGTTTGAAAGGTTCAATTTATTCCAATATCAAGGCTTTGATAAAGCAGCTGAATGTGAGAGTGGGCAGCCATGGCTGTAAGGCAGGACAGGGAGACTGTTGCTAAGCAATTAAGGAATTGCAGCAGTTGCATCCCTAACTTGCTCATTTGGGATTAAAAGATGCAAGAGGGCTCATTCACACGGCCCAAGAGTGATTACTGGCCTTGAAAGGAAAACCAGCAAGGGCCTGGGAGAGGGTCTCTCCAGCTTGCCTTATCCCAGCAACCAGTTTTCCGTTCTGGGAAAAGCACACAGTGATGGGAATGATACGTTTGGAGCAAAACAACAGCAGGGTCTTGGAGGAGGAAGCCCATCCCAGATGCCAATGTGCCAGCATCGCATCAGGTTTTTTTTCCTGCAAAATGTCTTCCCAGCAGATGATGCAAACTGGGCACCCTCACTGGAAGCTCACATTGAGCACTTCTATATCTTGATTAATGACTTTTCTATACCTTGATCTTGGTCCTTACTCAGCAGGAACAACTACCAATGATCTGAGATGCTGTGTGGTGCATCGTCTCCTCCTG
This sequence comes from Climacteris rufus, assembly GCA_013398175.1. NCBI lineage: Eukaryota > Metazoa > Chordata > Aves > Passeriformes > Climacteridae > Climacteris > Climacteris rufus. The sequence goes on along the minus strand of VZRZ01002776.1, from coordinate 564,643 downwards.
ACCCCCTTCTCTCCCTTCCTTTCTGCAGATCTCCCTGGTGAGCCAAGAGCCCGTGCTGTTCGCCCGCTCTATTGCAGATAATATTTCTTATGGCTTAACTTCAGCCTCCTTCGAGTCAGTGGTTCAGGCTGCCCAGAAGGCCAATGCCCACAGCTTCATCACCGAGCTACAGGACGGCTACCACACAGGTACCCACCCTGCTGCTGGGCCCGGCAGCTGAGCTTCGTGGCACCTCTTCATTTTTATTTTGACCCTTTCCTCTCTCCCTTGACCCAACAGAGGCAGGTGAAAAAGGAGCTCAGCTGTCAGGTGGCCAGAAGCAGAGAGTGGCCATTGCCAGGGCCTTGATCCGAACCCCTCCCATCCTCATCCTGGATGAAGCCACGAGCGCGCTGGACGCAGAGAGCGAGCACGCGGTGAGTGGGTGACTTGCATGTTGGGGCCAAAAAGACAAGCTGGGTTCAGAGGACAGACTGTAGCTCCAATTTCCAGCCTGTGGACAAGCTTAGTCTTGACATGGTGCAATCAGAGGGCTGAGTAAGATGCTAATTCCTTAGCAGGAACTTGCTTCCAACACTGTTGTAGGCACCAAGAAGGGAATAATCCCTCGCTCACAGCAGCCAATGCCTGACAAACCTGATGAGATAAGGATCTCAGATTTTTTAAATGTGGAAAGTGTTAATTTGCATACAGAAACTCTGTGCAGCCTTTTAGGACAGGATACACAAGACCCTAAAAAGGGTGCTGCAGCAAGGAGAGCAGGACTGCCTGAGCTCAAGTCCCAGCCGAGGCACCAAGGAAGCCACACTTGCAGGAAAAGCCCTGAGCATCCTGTGAGCTGAGCTGGTTTATCTGGCTGGGATGTGATGACCAAACAGCTCTACCAGCAGCAGTTTGGCCTAACTGGTGTAATAACACAAGGGAAAGCCTGCTCAAGGCTGGGGTTTGAGGACATGTCTCCAGTCCCAGAGGACAAAACCTGCTGAGGCAGTGCAAGCATCTGACCTTGGAGCAGCTTGCTGGCTCACAGCTCCTCAGCCACATCAGTGGTACCTGATGCCAGCCCAGGTCTGGTTTTGGCTACCCAGGGGTGTCAATGTGACATGTGCCTGGTGGCCACCTGCCTGCCTTTAGACGTCAGTGCTATTGTCTCTTGACTGGAAAAAAACTCTCTAGCCTCGCCATGAAATAAAGAATCCTGCTTTTCTGAACAGCTGCATTCACCAGGTATCGGCTTCCTGCAGTCTCTGCCAACACCACGTGGCCTCCAAATTCGGGGCCCAGCTCTAACAAGTCCCCAGCTTGCAGGATCAGACCTGTGTTCATGCCACACCTGGGTGGACTGAGACGGTGTCTGGGCTGCAGCCGTAGCTGGGCTGGATGTGCTGCTGCTGGTAGTGCTGCAGGGAGCCAGTGGAGGACAAATCTCCTGGGCAGAGGTTTCTGAGCACAGCCCACAAAGCTGCTGTTCTCCCGGTGCCCGGGCACTAACGCCTTTTCTCCCCGCAGATTCAGCAGGCGATTTACGGCGACTTGCAGAACCACACGGTGCTTGTCATAGCTCACAGGCTGAGCACTGTGGAGAGGGCACACAACATCATTGTGCTGGACAAGGGCCGCGTGGTGCAGCAGGGCTCGCACAAGGAGCTGATGGAAGAAGGAGGCCTTTATTCCAAGCTGGTGCAGAGACAGATCCTGGGGCTGGAGGGGGGCGGCACGGACAGCGTCCAGCCTGCCGCCCGGGGGGATTCGGCCAAGGAGGAGTTCAGGATAGACCATTCCCTGCCGGCCGCGGCACAGGACGATTACAACAGCGCGGCCCCCAAGTGAGGGCGGCCCGGCCGGCGCTCGGACGCTCCCGGGACGCGCAGACGGAGGTGGCAGAACGGCGCCGTTGGCTCGCCCCGCGTCGCACCCCCAACGCACCCCAACGCACCCACAGACGCCTGCAGGACGCTCCGGGCACCGCCAGCCGGGGAAACCGCGATTCACTCGAGGGAGCTGGGCCTTTAGCAATTCTCAGCCTTTCTACTGGGTTTCTTTTCTTACTACCAGGAATTCCTCTCGCCTGGGACTTTTCTCCCATCGATCTGCATGTGTACCTGCTATTAACTGTAATGGATGTTAAATGCATGCGTGGAGGGGGAGACTGAAAACCCCTCCAGGAATTTCAGGGGGTGGCTTTTGTGGCTGGATAGAAAAGCGGTGACTGTAAAACAAGGTCCTGCTCCTGCTGTCAATCTATGGGGCTAATCCAAAGTTGGCTGAGGTCTGTAGGGAGTTCCCTTTGGCTTCGGCGAAAACTGGATCACTCCCATGGAGCTGAATGCTGGGAGAGTTTTGCACTGAGTGCCTGCAGGCTCAGGCTCCCAACCATTGCTGCTGAGCTTGTATCACGTAGTATCCATCCCTGCTGGGACAAGCCAGGGGACCGGGAGGCAGATGTCACTTTCTGATTTGCTCTTGGTGCTTGGTGGGTGTTTGTTTTTAAGGGTGAAACGTTTTACCATAACTGGGTTAGGTTTTGGGGCTTGGGGTTTTTTTGGTTTGATTCGTTTGTAGTTTTTTAACGTTATTTGTGTGCACTGTGCAATGTCTGTCTGGCTCCAGCATCCACTGAAAATTGGTCTGTTTCTTCAGAATTTTTTTTAACTCACAACCCCGGTGCTGGTGTGAAAAAAACACTACAAAGACAGGCATAAAACACTAAAAGACAGCACTTTATAAATCCCACCAAAGCTTTGTTCAGCTTCAGGACATGCTAGCGACTTCACTGCATGGGAAATCCATACACTTTACTTGAAGTCCAACTTCAGCTGCCTGAACTTTATAATGTGTTTCTTTGGATATAATTTATTTTAGTATGAGGGATAGAGAGACGTGTGTTGCTCCTAGCCCTTTGGGGTAATGGCTCTGGCTTAGTAGTGTTACCCTGCTATAGATTGGTGAAAAATCCTATGCAGCCAGGCAGGTGCTGTTTTAAAAATAGCATTTCTAGGGGAACACTGACTTCATACTCTGCATAGTTAAGGAATTCTCTCACAAGCACTTTAGCTCTCATGTTTTCTGATACTTGAATGCTGCTGCATTTTCCTTTTCAGCAGGTTTGCATTTTTGTTATTGGCAATGTTTTGTTTTCATTTAGTGATGTTTTACAAACTCTAAATTTAGTGTCCTTGAGGAGGGATGCTCAAAAAAATAAAATACTACCTCTGCCACTCAACACTGAGCTGCTCTGGTTGGGAGTGTTTTTTGCTTTCCGGGTTTTCAAGGTAATGTTCATCTGACACCACAGCTGAATGCAGCTGCTCTTGCACGTGTTCTGGGGAATGACAAGAGGAACCTACAGAGAATGAGGTATGTAAAACACTTCAGCATCTGATAATGACTGTGAGCCCAGCAGTTGGGAGAGCTCATTTTCATCCCAGATCCTGCTGGGTGTCAGTCTCCCAGGGAAGGACAGGCAGTCTAACCCGTTCTCAAAGCACGGTGCTTCCTGACTGGAATCTTTTCAGCTGCTGGCTTTTGTGATAGGATAACAGTCTGTGCCTCAGAAGAAGAAGAAGATATCTTTTTGTCTTCCTTCCCTCTGCTCAGGGAATCTCTGTGGCACTCTGATTTCCTCAATCACCCCTTCAGTAAATGGCCAGGAGTACCTGCTTGAGGAACATTTGCACTGTGGGTATGAGGAGGTTGGGGGTTCCACCCAGTGCTGACAGGCAAGTGATTAATTCTGCATTTTTATCAGTACCTGGCAGCAGAATGTGGCCACCGGTTCAGAGAAGTGGAATTAATTTCTGCTTAATTGAAAAACTGAGGGAAAAAAACCAAATTGGGTTACCTGGGAACCAGGGAAGCCAACTCAATCTGCAAAGTGCTGGTAGGACAATGCTCATCCGTACATGAGATGCCAGGGAAAGAGAATCTCATTGTTTCCTGTGTGTCCCTCTCAGGCAGTGCTGCAAAAAGAGAACTGGAAGATACCATCAGATTAGTTTTACTGCAAAAACTACACTGGATTTCAGGATGGGAACCCTGTTTCCCAAGCCTGTTGTGATGATAATCCCATCATTGTATTCCCAGGTCAGGTCCAAACAGCTTCAACTGAAATGGCACATTGGAAACAGCAGACTGTCTCTGCTGGTGGCACCAGTCCAAGCTGATAACAGGGCCTGGCTTTGTTCATTGCCACAGGTGCTGGATTCTCTCTTCTGCATCCAGATAACTCAAGGCTACTTTCCCATTGAGCTTCTCACCTTGTGGCTTGAACAGGCCCTTTTGTTGTGCTGTTGGCATGTGACAAGTGGAACTGCTTGTGTGCTAAAGCCATGAGGGTTCTCTTACGGCCTGGAAGATGGGTGGGAGCTCCACACACCACCAGGGATCCAGCAGAATTAACCTAATGCAGATACTTTTGCTGGCACAAACTCTGAGACTGTACAGAAAATCCTCCTTTTCTAAATCATTCCAACTACGACTTCTTTTTGAAGTGAAAATCGGGGTCAGAGATGCCCATTAGCCAGACTAAGGCTGGCAGTAAAGCAGTAAAGTGGGAACTGTTCCAGTGCTGGAACATGAGCTGCTTCCTGGAGCTGCCCCATCCCTAGGGCCTGGCTGCCTGTGGGCAGCCTGTGTTTCAGGATATTCTCCTGGAAACAAGGCCACTGTTCCCTCTGAAACCCTGGACTGTAGTATTTTATGGCTGCGGCTTTGCCCAGAGTTGACATTTACAGGGGAACGTGAACAAATTCAGTTCAAGGGCTTCTCAATTAGAGTGATGGAGATAAAAAGTGTCTTTTCTTCAAAGGAAAAAGTCTTCCCAGGGAACTTGGAGGGGTTCATCTGTAACTGAACTTGGGAGCATGGCTTGAAGACTGTCCTGGCAGAACTGTAAGCAATTAAGCATTTGAAAGCACAACTGAGTGCAAAGTTTGACTGTATATCCCATGGCAGGTTGTTTTCCTCACTATTAATAAGCTCTAACCATTCCCTGTAACAGGTATAACCACAGCTTTATTTGATTTCAACAACAGAGAACCTGTTCCAAGATGAAATTTGAGAGTGGATCCTACAATCCCAGTGGTTCCCCAGGGACATGGATTTACCCTGTACCTTTGCACAGCCTGGGTCTGTGGCTGACTGACCCACTAAATGAGAACACAGTGATGGAAAAAACAGAGCTGTGTTTATTCCAACAACTTGTCTGCTGGCACACCAACCTCTGCCTCAATAAGCAACTGTGTGCATTTCAGTGGCTGCGCTTTCTAGGCCTTCAGCAGGTCTGGAAGTGCCAGAAGCAAACAGAAAGTGCTTCTAGCTTGGATTCAGAGATGTGGTTTAGTCTGGGGAGGAAAAACAGCACCTGCCTCTTCTACTCCATCTTCACTGTGAGCTTAAGGCAAAGAAAATACGTGCAGGTGTATAAACCTGCTGCTCTCCTCACACCTGAGGCTCCCTGAAAGGAAGGAGTACCCTACAAACACTTAATTCTCTGAGACAGAGGAACACTGATCTCTCTCAAACAGAACAGCTGTTCCTCTCCCAGGATGCTGAATATGCAGGTCATTTCCATGTGTGAAGGAATCTGGATTGTGAAATCTAAACAGAACTATGGGCTGTGCTTAATATACAGAAGGAAGTTAAATTGCAAATAAGCCCAAAACGTTATCTGTACATTGAGCAACCAGACTAATAGGGGTTAATATACACCAAAGATGAGATTTGCAAGTTCAATGTGTACATAACCAACCAGTTTGTCCAGGAAAAAAAGTAAGTTGTGAAGGTGACTTGCAAAATATGTCTAAAACTAATAAATATGCATGAGTGCAGTGCTGCTGACCGTAAAAGGATATGAGGTAACAGAAGGAAATTCAAGATCCTGTTTAAATAGAAAAAAAAAAATCCAACATCTTATTTAAACTATTCTGGATGCCCAAGACTGGAGGCTGACTCCTTATTCACCATGAGATGGTTTCCCCTGTAATCTTCACAATTTTTTTATTCCATTTCTCCTGTAATAAGAAATTCTGACTTCTGTACTTTGCCTGCTTACAGTTTTAATGTTCTTGAATGCTGTCACCCTTCAAAAGGATTTCAGCAAAGGCAAATAGGAACCAAGCCTAGGGAGATGATAAATCCCAGCCTGCAGCACTGCAATATTTGATAAGCCCTGTAGCCCAAAATCCTGGTTTATCTGCAATCCTTCATATCCTGTCCAAGTGATGTGCTGTCACAAAACCTTTATCTTTCATGAGGATTGCAGAATGGAAAGGCACCCTCCTACCTGTCCAAACAGAAAACATAATTATACAAAAGCAGTTGACTTCTGTCTTGCCTCTCAGCCTCAGCAGCATTTCTGGACAACTGGAGAACTCAATCACATGCAGGTGCTGATCAAAGTACTCAAAAGCAGCCCAGATGTTTAATGTAGACTGCTCTCCAACATCACCAGAACCCAAATTACCTACACATGGAGGAGTGGTATTTTCAATGTATGTTGTACTTGAGTCCAAGTGAGTTATATTCTCACCTGGGACCAAACAGTTCTTATTATTCCTCTTTTTAAGCAAGAGGCACCATCGTTGAGGGAATCTGAGAACTCCACTCAGGATCACACAGCAAGGCAGTGGTAAAACTAGATTTACAACATGAAGCTGAGTCAGACTCTTCTAAACCGCACTCCCCCCAAACCATTTATTTAGTTATGGTATGAAGTTTAAATTATCGGTGTTCTTGGGAACAGTGGGCTTCTCCTAATCCCTCAACTAATTCCTCTATTTGTGTGTGTGTATATCTATATGTGTGTTTGCATGTGCACATTTCCAGCAGGTTTACACGTGGCTGTAGCTGTTTGATGGGCATGTGCAAACATGGGGTACATGGAATGGTGCTGGCAGGGCGAATATCTCCTGGTTCTAAATAACAAAGCTGGGCTGGAGTGACGGTGCAAACCCATGTCAGTGCCCAGGGCACAGCTGCTGACTCACCTGGAGCAGAGCACATACCTGCAGCAGGCAGGTGTGTTCAGGTGGGTGCGTGGTATGATACATGATAAATGCCTGTATCGCTGAACACCTTCTCCCCACCCTCAGCAAGCTCGGCTCAGCTTCCTGCTGCGCAAACATCGTGCCCTTACCTCCCTCTGAGTACATCCAGTCTGCACCAGGGTTGTGGAGTGGCTCTGCATTGAGCAGCCAGAAGGCCTGGGAGGCTTCCTGTAGCGGGGTCACCTTGTTGGTTGCTTTACCCTGTGGATAATAATGACAAAGAGGGCTTCTGGGAGGGTGAGAGGTGTGGGGAGCCAAGTTTAGTTACAGGACAAAAGAACAACCATAAAGCTCTCACGTCATCACTCTGTCCTGCCAGGAACTGCTGGGTCACTTCCTGAGTGTGACTGTAACATCATTGCATCAGAGATGGATTCAGCCACTATATGGATTTATTTTTTTCCCAGTTAGATCAAAAATATCAACTCCAAAGGACAATGACCACGTGGCCGTTCCCTCCCCTGCTCCCTTGGCTCACGGCTCCTTCTGGCTCTCTCTCCAGGGTTACACACACGGAAATAATACACACACCCACACCCACGTAGGTACAAAAGCAGGCCAGGAAGGTGGTGCATGCCAAGTGATGCATATAACTTAGGCTCTGTTAACACAATTAATTGTTTCCAGGCATAATTGTCTTTATCAGCTCTGCTAACAGCAGCAGTAATTGGGGAGCTGCTACACCTAAGGGTTACCACACAGTGCCTACTACAGTGCTGGTGACTTGACTGATATGAATCAGAAGAACAAAATATATGGTGATATAATTGATGCAGTTTTTGCTACATTACATTTCAAACGTATTTAAATTCACCGTGAAACACATCTTTGACAGATTATTTATTGACCTTCACAGTTGAAGAAGAAAGTGCTTAAGACGGATGAAATGACCCAACACCAAAGCTTGGCCAGATATATTTTTAGCTATTTTTAACCTAAATAAGTATTCAGCCTAGGCTTGAGAACAATAATGCAATCACTCTTTTGAGATTTACTCAGGCCAAGTCCCAGTGTAGTAAGGAAATGCAACTTAAATCTACTGATTTTCCTTCCGAATTTACATCTGTGGAGTTTGAAACAAAAGGAGGCCACGGCTGCCTACGGCACTTCCAGGCAGGAGCTCTGTGCTGGGCTGTGGTGGGGCTGTGAGGGCTCTCTGAGGGCTCAGCTCTATCCAGGACACAGGACACAGTCCGAGCCATCCCAGTGACCTGTCCAACCTCCGCCTGTCCCAGCAGCCACATCCTCGAGCGCGGTGTCCAGTTCTGGGCCCCTCAGTTCAGGAAGGGCATTGAGGGGCTGCAGTGTGTCCAGAGAAGGGAACGGAGCTGGGGAAGGGCTGGAGCACCAGGAGCGGCTGAGGGAGCTGGGAAAGGGGCTCAGCCTGGAGCAAAGGAGGCTCAGGGGGCCCTGCTGGCTCTGCACAGCTCCCTGACAGGAGGGGCAGCCAGGGGGGGTCGGGCTGTGCTTCCAGAGAACAAGGGACAGGATGAGCGGAAACGGCCTCAAGTTGTGCCAGGGGAGGCTCACGTTGGACATCAGGAGGACTTTCTTCGTGGAAAGGGTGATAAAACATTGGAAAGGGCTGTCCAAGGAGGTGGTGGAGTCACCATCCCTGGAAGTGTTTAAGGAAAGACTGGACATGGCATTCAATGGTCTTGTCTGGTGGAGAAGGTGGTGACCGGTCACAAGTTGGACTCGATGATCTCAGAGGTCTTTTCCAACCTCCACCTCAACCTCCGTGACTCTGAGCCCTCGGGATTCCGAGGGCCCCGAGCGCCTCACATGAGCGCAGCACACAAAGCTCGCTCTGTGCGGGGCTCTCCCCGGCGCTGTGCCCTTGGAGAGGCTTTCCCCCAGGGACCCTCCACAGGCGCTTCACCCCACGGACCCCTCACGGGGATTTGACCCCACGGATCCCTCACGGGAATTTCACCCCACGGACCCCTCACTGGGATTTCACCCCACGGATCCCTCACGGGGATTTCACCCCACGGACCCCTTACGGGGATTTCACCCCACGGATCCCTCACTGGGATTTCACCCCACGGATCCCTCACTGGGATTTCACCCCCGGACCCCTCACTGGGATTTCACTCCACGGATCCCTCACGGGGATTTCACCCCACGGACCCCT
>VZRZ01002776.1:540672-555272 GCA_013398175.1 Climacteris rufus | reverse complement strand
TCCCGCCGCGCAGCCCCCGTGGTACGCCCCGACACGCCCCCCCGGCAGGGGGCGCTGAGGGCGGTGCCCGGCGGGCCGGGGCGAGAGCGCGGTGGCACTTCCGGTCCGGGGCCGGGGCGGGAACGGGNGCCCCTTTGGTTCCGTCCAGCGGCGCCCCCCTCCCGCCGCGCAGCCCCCGTGGTACGCCCCGACACGCCCCCCCGGCAGGGGGCGCTGAGGGCGGTGCCCGGCGGGCCGGGGCGAGAGCGCGGTGGCACTTCCGGTCCGGGGCCGGGGCGGGAACGGGAGCGGGGCCGGGAGCGGGGCCGGGATGGCGCTGGACGCGCGGCGCCTGGAGGCGCTGAGCCTGCAGGAGCTCAGCGCGCTGCTGGACGACGAGGAGCAGCTCCAGGACATGGCCCGCGAGATGGAAGAGGTGAGGGGCTGCCTCGTATTCCCCGGCCGCGGCCTCTCCTCGCGCCCGCCTCAGCCCGCCGGGTCCCCGCCGCCTCCGGTGCCGCTCGGTGTTGGGGGCGGTTAATGACTCCCCGCTGCCCCGGAGCCGCCGGGCGGTCTCGGCCCCGCTGTGGAGCGGCCGGTGCGTGAGGAGCCCCCGGTGCTGCGGGAAGCGCTGCCGGCCCCTTCCCTGCCTCCCCCGTCCCTCCCGGCCTTTTGTTCGCCGGCCCGCCGTGGGGGATCGGTGCCCGCTGGGTGCCAGAGGAGGGGTGAGGGTCGCAGGGCTGAAAACGCTGAATTAAATCTAATTCAGCGACTGAATTAGGAGGCACTGACGGCCCGGAGGTGGGATCAGCTTTTCCGTTCATACAGCCCTTGTTTTGTGCCTTGGCCGTGGTGAAGGATTTTGCCAGGGTGCATTCAAAACAATGTGAAAGAGGTTTCTGTGTGCCCGGGTTGGTATGCTGGGCGCAGCGAGGGCTGTCAGGCTTTTCTGTTGCTTGTTTTGCCTGTTTGAAGTGTCTTTATCAGTGCATCAGGCTCGAAATCGTGCTTTTGGATCTGTGCCTGTTTTCTTCCTTTGGCTGTGGTTGTCTTTAACTGGTTTTTCTGTGTGCCAATGGAGACTGTGTGTTGCAGTTCTGATACGAGACTGTTCTGGGTTTATTTGGCCACAGATGTGTCTGAAAGACTCTCACTGTTAGTCAGATAACAGCAAATGAGATGAAACTGTATGTATGAAAAGTTCAGAAGAAAAAAAATGTGCTCTATTTCTCTGGGTCTTGTATTTATTGGTTTTGTTGGTTTTTTTTAAAATTGAAGAAGAAAAGCCCCGGGAAAAGAAAAAAATGGCATTATGTTGTTGAGAAAGCAGCTTAGTTTATTAAGCAAAATCAATTATAATTGTGTTCCCTCACACTAAGATTCCAGCCCTCTTGGTGCTTCTGAGGAAATTGTTCTGGATCACCTCGAGCCGAATTGTCAGAGTACTACACATGGAGAGGCCCACTGAAGGCTGAGGCCGAGCTGATGAGGTGTCCTGGGGAATTTATTTGCTGGATTATGCAAGAGTTTGGGTTTTGAACTTTGTGCCAATAGATTTGGGGCGGGGGGGGAGGGCAGGCATAATAACTTTTTGTGCAAGCTTATATTTTGAGAACTTAGAAACAGGCACTGCTGTGGAAAGTAGAACAGGCAGAGCTCTCAGAGGCCCCATGGTGTGCTGGGGCAGCAGCACCCTGCTGTATAAAAACTATTTAAGGAAAGGCAGTGGGTTATAATGGGCTTAACTTTGTGAAGCTGTAAACGGGTGCAGTGCTGCTGGTTTCAGTGTGACCTCTACCAAGGGACACGAGCACAAAGCCTGGCTCAATGGGCTCTTTTTGATTTGTTTGTCAGTATGGACTTAAGACTGTAGGTCAGAAGTGACAAAAAAACCTCATGAGCTCAGTAGAAAAGATCCTCTCTCCCTGCACAACCAGCCCATATTCTCAATTTGACCCTCAGGTTTTCCTCTTTTGCTGGCATCAGAAGGCTTTTAAATTGTAGAGTAAAGTTGTCTGGGCCCCAGGGAATATTTTGTGGTGTTTGGAAAGTGTGGCCAGGTTTGAAGGTGCTCAGGCTGTGTGGAAACATGGCTGTGCTGCTGTCTGGTATAATCCTCTTTTATTGGATGTGGAGGCTTTTACTGGAGTCTGTTCAACGAGAAATGTGTTTACCCATCTTGGAAAGAATTGGCCATGCTTGAGTATTTCTTCCTCATTCTGTTTTTTTGCCTTCACTGAATTGTTTACTGCTTGAGCTTGTGCTGCTGAGACCTGAGTTTTCACTGGGAAGTATGTGGCAGGAAGAGGGAGAGAGGGAAATCCTGAACATTAAGGACGAACCATGGTGACTTCACTGCTACTTGGCTGTCAGTCCATACATATCTAGCTTGTAGGGTTATTCCAAAGTCCTTACATTCCTAATTTTACTGTGACATGGCAAATAAATCATGATTCCTGAGTCACTTCTCTGAGGTCACTTATATTTTCAGCAGCAAAATTGGTTAAAGCTGATTATTCCATAATTGAAAAAACCCTTTGTTCTCCTTGTTGCAAGGGAAACCCAGCTCAAACCCCAATGTTTTGTTCACAAAGAGGAGGATTTGGAAAAAACACTTGGCTTTCTTGCTAACAGCTAAAAATAGGCACTTCCAGCCTTAAAGGGAATGTATTCCTGTATGGCATTTGAGCAGGATTTGTGTGTGTCAGTGTGTGGGGGTGCATATCTGTGTCTGTGTGTGCTTGTAGTGTCCTGCACGGGTGTCCCCAGGGTGTGCAAATGAGGCATCAGAGCTGAACTGCTGCTTTTTCTGTCTCTGAGCTTGGTGTGCAGCCCCTGGGCTTGCAGGGCTTGAACAACGAACATCTTGTCTGCAAGAAAAGGGAAGGAAGCTCGTTGTCTGGTACTCCCAGTCTTTTAAAATTGGGGAGGGCTTTATTTATAATCCTTTCTGGGTAATCTCTGTAGTACATGTACAGCATTCATCTTCATGAAGTAGAGAATCACAGGCTGGTTTGAGTTGGAAGGGACCTGAAAGATCATTTAGTTCCAAACCCCCTGACACGGCAGGGTCATAAAAGTACCTTGTTTATAAAAGCCAAGCTCGGTGTGATAACTCCAAAAAGAACAGATGAGAGAATTTGTGACCTGACACTGGTGGTAATTTGATGAATTTCTCTGTGAAAATGAATTTTCTTTTTATCTCCTGGAGCCTCACTTCTTCAACAGTGCAGTATTGTGTTACTGACCGCTAAGGTTCCACAGACCCAAATTATTTGCTTTTTAATACCTTAATTGTGTGAAATCAAGAAACCAAAAATGTATTGCCATCCTCTGATTCCAGGATTTCAGAGTACACTGACAAGCACAGAAGGGATTTTTTGAGCACAGTCCTTTTCTCAAAAGCTGACTGAAAAGATCATGCAGGGCAGAAAGTCCAAGTTAAACTATGTGCTTTCATGCCCAGATTTCTTGGATTCCTACTCCTGCCCTAAAACCACATTGTGCAAGTGGTCATGTTCTTGTTGGCCAAACATGAAATTTGGTTGCAAAGTTGGTGACAAGTACAGATTTTTCTCTTTCAGCTGAGCATCAAATGAGTAACCTGTCTGTGTCTGATGAGTACAAATTGCAGTGCTGAGTGTCTCTCCTCTGCAGTAAATGTTTAGGAACTGCAACTTACTTTGTGAGCCTTATTTTGTCATTTTTAAGTGATCAGAAGAGCTAAATTTAGTCAATCTAATTACTTTGCAATATGTTGTAATATTTATTACAGAACAGATGTTGGTAGGGGGTGTATTATTATTATTCACCAGCCCTTGATGAAAAGCACTCCTAAATCTTCTTCTGTAAAAGAAGTCTCTTCTCCTACTCTGCACCTGTCAGCTCCTGTTTCAGGGGTTAATTTGACACTCCAAATGTGCATCTTTATACTTCCACAGTGTGACTACATATGTCATTCTTCATTTACAAGTCTGTGTTAGTGAAAGAGAATGTGGGAATGGTAAAGGCTGGAGAAAATCTAAACCTTACATGGATGTGTCCTCCGTATAAAGCAATTAAAGCAGTGCCACACAAAGCTGCTTTTTATTTATAGCTCCTTAAGAGACTTTTTCTCGAAGGTACCAAGAGACTCCTCGCTGTGGTGCTGGCCAGAGCAAGCTTATAATTATAGCAGCTCTTGATGGACTTTGTGGGTAGAAGGGATTGCAGTTGCTCAGTTTCTCAGGAGTTCTGGGAATGTGCTTTGGGATGAACAGAAGTGATGCTTTTCAGAGACGTTTTACACAAATAACTCTTGCTGCAGACCATTATTTTGGAGTAAGTGATGAACATTTATAGTATGAATGTTGCTAAGCTAGTACTAGTTCTGGTTTAATTTTATCCAGCTTTTTTTTTTCTTTTTTAAAAGTGGGATGAAACAAAGCTGCAGTTGATAAAAGTAGTAGACTCTCAATTCCCAAAGCAGGTGCTGCTGCCTGCTCTTGGAAATGCTTATTAAATAAATCCTTGAGTAAAATTATTCAAATGATGTCTGTTAAAGAAACTCATTTTTTAAGCAGCTTAAGGTTTGAAGTGCTGCATAAACCATGATTTTTGTTTTAATAACCTCTGTGTGTCTGTGGCTTCCATTTCTTGCAGCACAGTTTAGTATTGAGTGGTCTGCTCAGTAGTGAGCAATCCTTGTGCCATGAAAATCCCCTTATAAGCAGCTCAGTATTGTTGCCCCATTTGTCTCATTCAGAATTCATAGTGAGAGCTTAGCAGTTAAAAAAAAAAAGCATACGTTCTCCTTAATATTGTCCTGTCTCATGATCCTGACTGGTATTTTTCATCTGGTTTCAGATTAATGTTTCCTGCCTGTTGAAGTGCTCATGACCTCAAGAGTCTTGTTAGGAATTCTGCTGGAGTCCCCGAGCTCCTGGCTTATTATCTCTTAATAACTTTTTTTCCTTGCTCTTCCAGAGGGCAGGTGAACATCCAGTGCAGGAGCAGTTCCCTAATGCACTCTGTTGTCACACAGGGCATCTGACAACAAAATACCTTTTGTTGGATTTATTCCTTCCTTGGCTTTTGTCTTGGGCTTGTGGAAAGCTGTGAATGGATGCTGAAAGCATGCTTTGTGCTGCACTGATAACCTTAATAGACTGCTCATGCTGTACTGTGGCTTTGACCCTTGGATGATTTTGCAGCTGGTTTTTTTGTTCTTTTAAATCAGTCATCATTTTTGAAAGCTTTTCTTACAGTGCTCTTTAGGCAAACTCTACAGTGTTTGCTTCCTGATTCCTTGAATTAATTTCCAAATGCAGTGGAACTGTTGCTGTAAAGTTTCTTACACAGACCTTAACAACATCAGTGACAGAGATGGTTCTGGTTTGTAAATCGTGACTGTATTCAAGTTGCATTGCTCTGGGATTAGATCTGTTCTGTTGGTTGTGAAGTAGAATTCACTTGTTCCACAGACTTCAAAATTCTTTCAGTGATGTGAACTATTTCAGTGTCCTGAACAGGTGGATGGGTCTTCACCAGCTCCTCCTTAAGTTTCATTAAACATCGTTCCTGAGTTTGCTTTGTATTTGAGGAGCTGGTTCTTCTCATGGTTTTGGGTAAGATTCAAGTTTCTCATCTCTTCCAGTGTGCATTGTTAAAAGAAATTTGACACAGGCTAATGGAAGTGAAGACTTCAGCAGTGACATTTGAATTTATCATTAAGTGTCAATTATGGTTTTTGTTCAATTTCCATAGAAAAAATATACCCTTCCCAAAAGTGCTCTAAGATGGGAAAAGTTGAGTCATTAAGTCCTGTGTAATTTCAAGCACTCTAACTTAAAGTGCAATTACAAATACCTCAACTTTTTCAGTTTAAAACAAGTATTTTTAAGACTTTTGCTGAAGTTTAGACTAGTCTGTAATTACTAGATACCAGCTGCAAAGGACAGGATGTCACTCTGCCTTAGATGTAGGCAGGTCATGTTAGTCATGCTTTTCTTATTTTTGTAAGTCAGATACATCGTGTCATAGTGATATTTATTCATCTTCACACATTTGAAATGATTTAAAAATAAAGTTATTTGGAAAATCATTATAAGAGGTTAGGAATTTGTTTCCTCCTCCCTGGTGCTGTTGAGAGATACTCTGACACTTGAGGCAGGGACAACACCACAAAAGTCTCATCTGAGTTAAGGAAGCCTTTTCTTACTCTGTTTACCTGGAGTTCTACCTTCTCTTTATTATATATTATTTTAGTGAAAGCTTCCTATTCCTGGGATTTGTGCTCTTGAAAGGTTTATAGGTTAGTATCCACTGGGTTTTTTTCTGTCCTCAGTAAATGTACCTCTTCTTCATCCCAAAAGAGACATCAAAATTCACTCATTAAACTGGTCTTCCCTGACTGACTGTGCACCTGCTTTGAAACGAGAGTATCAGCCTCCTATTTCAGCAGTGAAATACTGAATTTGCTGGAAGGAAGTAGTGAGCTCATTAAAATGGTGAAGGAGGCACCAGAAACCATCAGTCTTTTTGCACCCAATCTTCCCTGGCTGGCAGCTCAGGAGCCAGAGAGTAGCAAGGCTTGTGGTGATGGCAGGAGGTTAGTAAGAAGCTGGATGCCAGTAATTAGGCTGTTAAATTCTGTGTATTTTAGTTGCCTCCATAATTGTTCAAAAAGAAATGTAAAGTAGGGGGACTTGAGCTTTCTGAAAGCAACAGTCCTAACAGGATTGGATCATATGCGAATAAACAAATGGAAACCAGTTTAATTTAAATTATTTTGCATTGGATTCAAAGGTAAGAAGAGAGGATTTTCTTTTTCTTCTTGGAAAGGATCCACGTTGAACACAAGCATAGGGCTGCTTATTTAGGCTTGATGTGAGAACCTTGAGAAGACATAACAATACTGAAAATATAATTTTTGATTTTGCAGTAGAATTTGGATTGATGTAGAATTTAGGACTCTGCGTTATCTTTGGTGGTTGTTGTTTTTTAAAGTGGTTTGGCAAGAACAGGATGAGAGTAAAACTTTGGTAGTTGAAGAGCAGTATCTGGGGACAAAAGTGTTTAAGCAACATTGAGCCAATTTTGAATTTAGCAAATTAAAGTAGCATATAAATATTTCAAAAGGAAGTAATTGCTCTCAAAGGCTCTTGCTATGCTTGGAAAAACACCTGAATTTTGATCCTGTCCTTTTCTGGGGCTTTTAAACAGCTTATTTGGGTTTCCTCTTTTCCTGTTTCTGAGGTGTGGCTCTGTATCCACCCATGAGTGTGGAAGAAGGCCCTGTACTGGTGTTTGCTCTGCCTGTGCAGTGGTCTGTAAACAGGATCTGCCAGAGCTAAACAGGGATAACGTGGACTGGAAGGGGCTTACTGATGGAGGAGTCACAAAAATGTACAAATTTCTGTTGATTTTGAAGGCAGCTTAACAGAATTAGTCCATTGTGCCCTGGGAAGACTGTTCCACTTGTTGATTCAGACTGAGAATCTGAAATCAGATCCCTTGGTTGGGTTTTTTTTTCCCCTTTTGATGTCTGAATATTTCAGTGAATCTAATGTGACACTCAGGGCAGCCTTCTCCAAACACTCGGCTCTCCCAAAGCTCCTGAAGGCTCTCTTGACAAAATCATGTGTGAGTGTGAGCAAAGTGGAATCTGTCTGAATCTTGGGTTTGTGAGAATTGTTACTTGTTCTTTAAGCTTGGAAATGTGAAGCAGAAGGATTAAACTGAAAAAAAGAAGCTTTTGGCATTGACCCAGGGTTGGTGCAAGACAGTTGGGGAGGAATATTCTGGAGAAGAAACAGTCACGATGCTGTCCTTACTTTTCACATGTTAACAAGATAAGGGATGACACTTTTCTGCACTCTTTGTATCTCACTGCTGGAATTCAGGTTTTTTCAAGAGCTGTTCCTTTATCTGTCAATGTTCATCATTTGTTCCTCAGTTACAGATCCAATGCCACAGCACTAATTTTTACATGGAACTTTGTTTTGTTGTTTATTTAAAAGTTTTCAAATTCTCATATTGTCTTGCTTAGTAATTTCACTGTTATTTCATACACTTTTTTTTAAATTTATTTAAATCCAGGCCCAAAATGTTCAGCACAGCAAGGACATGACTCTTGCCAGCAACCGCAGTCTGGCAGAAGGAAATCTCCTGTACCAGCCAAAGTTGGAATCTTTGAAATCAAATTTGACTGAGAAATATCAAGAGCTGCAAGTTCTTTTTGAAGCCTACCAGATAAAGAAAACAAAACTAGGTAACACTTGCTGTTGACAATTATGATTTGCTGTTTTCTAAGTGAATGTAAATCCGTTGCCTGGTTGTTGTTTGGTTTTTGGTGTCTCATTTTTAGCTGTGTGAATTAGGGTACAAAGTGAAATGTCATTGTCGTGTAGTGCTGAAATAGATCACACTTCTGATGATTTATTAAGTGCCTGTTTCATCTAGTAACAGATACTGTGGATTCTTTCTGTTACCTACCTGTTCTTGACCTACTCTTCTCTAAGCTGTCAACTTCATTTACCTTGCTAAAGAGCAAAACAATTTGAATTTTCAGTGACTCTTTATAAATCAAATGTAATATTGCATTTAACTTTCGTACTGAATTATATGTCTGATACTGCACTTGCTGAAATGCTTTGGCTTTCAATATTATAAATGTATAATTTGAATTAAATTCCAGCTCTTAGCACTCTGACAATATTCCTAAACTTCTTAATTTCTTTCTTCCTGTACATCACCCTGTCTAGAACTGCAGAGTCTGCTGGCTGTACATGTGCGCCTTAGAGGTTGTTGTGTAGTTAGAAGTCACTTAGAGCCAGCTGTCATTTGCTGTTCTTCCTGTGCCATTACAGACAGACAATCCAGCAATGCTTCCCTGGAGACCCTGCTGGCACTGCTGCAGACCGAGGGGGCGAAGATTGAGGAAGACACAGAGGTAATGACAGAACACTCCAATTCTGCCACTTGCACCCATTACCAGAACCTTCCGTGGCTGCAGTGCAGAGTTGGACATGTGACAGATTAAGGAGTGCTTTTAAGAACATGTTCTTTGCTTTGAACTTCAGTGAACAGCTATTTGATTGCAGCAGTTTTATTTTTTCATCTGAGTAATTTTTTACTCTTAACATCTTTGAAGTTTAAGAGAGAAAATGCTCCTTTTTAGAAAAGAAAGCCAAAGCCCTCTTAGTTCCTTGGCTTTGCCTTCAAACTCGTAGTGTATAAAAATGTGGAATCTTTTTTTTAATGGGATTTGCCTGGTATATGTATTACTTCATTATAAATGTCAATTAGCAGCCTAATAACCTGTGCCTGCACTGCTTTTTCTCCAGTGTTAATGGTGAAATATTCCATCATGATTTCACTGTGTCTGTCCAGTGTGTGACCATTTGCTGTGATAGCAGTGCTTGAAGGGTGGTCTAACTTCAGAATAATGGGTGTTTGGTTTTGTTTGCTGGTTTGCATGCAAGCATTTTCTATAATTAATCAGGAGAAAAAAAAATGTTTATTAGCCTTGAGTTGTAATCATAAAAAGACATTCCCAGGACAAGGTGAATTTTGTGATTATATGTTTGTTCACCTCTCAATTATTAAACATCATTTACCCAAAGCCACAAGTAAGGGTGAGTATTAAACCTGACTTAGCAATAATCTGTGTGCTGAGTCTCACAAAGTTCCCAGTGTTTCTGTTGGCATTGAAGCAGCACTGAGCTGTAATTCAGCTTAGCTGGCAATCTGGGAAGCTGTTGGACTTGGTTTGTTCCCATCTCTGGTGATCAGGGGAATGCTCAGAGCGAGATTCAGATGTCTTTACTGCTGTTACTTCAGTATCAATTTATGCAAAAGTGATATTTAACTCTCAGTGCTTCTGAGTAATAACTAAAAGTTCTGCTCAGAGTTCCTCAGTATGCCAGTCATCTTCCATATGCCAGCTGGAAAATCACAGGCAAAATGGTGCTATTTTTAGGACGTGAGCCATTTAGATTCTGTTGCGGTAGGCTGTTTCCTAAGAGAACGTTCTGTATTTGACAGAACATGGCAGAAAAATTCCTTGACGGTGAAATACCCCTGGATTCCTTCATCGACGAGTACCAGAGCAAGAGGAAGCTGGCTCACCTGCGCCGGGTGAAGATCGAGAAGCTGCAGGAGATGGTGCTCAAGGGACAGAGACTTCCTCAGGCTCAGCCGGCGCAGCCCAGGCCGGCCGAGCCCCCAGCAGCAGCAGCAGCTCCCGACTGCTACAGGCCGGATGCCAACGCTGCTCCCTCGGCCGTGCCCCGCCGGATCCCGCCCCCGCCGCCTCCCTCGCTGCCGGCCGGACGCTTCCCCACGCCCTTTACCGCAGCCACGGGGTCAGGACCAGCTCTTTCTTACCCAGGTGCTCCGTACCCTCCTCTGCCGCCGCGGCCAGGAGGAGCTCAGCCCCCGAGCCAAATGGCACAGCCGGGATACCCCTCTCAGTTTGTACCACCCTATCCTGCGGCTCTGCCCCAAAGACCTCCTCGTGTCCCGCCACATCCTGGCTTTATCCTCCAGTAAATATCCCGGTGCGCCTCACTTCTGTATTGGTGCTTCTATTTCCTTTTCCCCCATCAGAGACTTGCTGTAGGCAATGGGAAGCCTCTGTTCTTTGCACAATGGAGTACAAAGGCCGAGCTGTGGCACAGAGGTTTGCGGTTGCTCTGGTAAATGTGATGATGTTTGTTTGCAAATGTCAGTGATGACAAGGTTTTCCTAGGAAGGTGATAAGGTCTAAATTTTGTAAATCCATCAAGTGGGGAAGCCACACACAGTGGGTTTCCTGACATTACAGATCAGGTCACTCTCTGAATTCCTTAGTGGTGGTAAATCAGCATCCTCCTCTGTTCTGTATTCCCATCACAGCTGGGTGTGTGTGTGGCAAACGGGGAGCTGTTTATGTCTCTAAGGAATTCTGTGGCTGTGACAGTGTTGGGGTGGTAACAGCCATACCTGACTGCTGGGCAAGGGGTGTGCACAGGACCCCCTTTTGCATCCAGGGCCAGGTGCACAACGTTTTCAGAGCTTACTGAGCTGAAACTCCTGTCAGAACACTTTGGGTGAGTTTTAGACAGGGAAAAGGACAAGAGTTTCATTTCTGCATTTTGGTTGTTACCTTAGACATTGTGTAATTGAAGTAGGCACTGTTCCCACTCCTCAGTGGCTTGATACCCTCGAAGTCCTGGTCTCTTGAAATGAAACTAAACTGTTTGTAGAGCCAGTTTAGAGTTTTATAGACACTTTACCAGGCAGTTTTATTTCCTTGCCTGTTAAGACTCTTTCTAATGGTTGGGTTTTTTCTCATTTTCCACACCTTGGATACAGAAATGATTTTTTTACACAGGTGCTTAATTTTTGATACCATGTGATTCCAGGAATCTAGGCAGGGTATTTTCTTAATCAAATACTGGATTTTCACATGTAATTGCCCACTTGAATTTCCACAATTTCATTTTATCCCTTAACTCTGTCTCTCGCTTGGCAGAACTATTTTTAACTTTCCCATTTCCTTTAGTTTTGCAGTTTTGGGCGTGTGTATCTATCTGGAATTTGCAGTTAATGTTTCTCTGCAAATAGGCAAAAGAGAGAAGCCTTTTGAAGTCCACGGTGGCTGTTTGCATCTTACAGAATCCATTCTTGACTTATGCCACTGGATGGGAGAGGCTTTTTAGGGCAGCTCAGATTTCACTCTCAATGTGACTCTTGAAGCCTAAGGTGCAGACACATGCTGGTATTTTAATCCAGCACTGGGGGAGGCAAATTTTAACACTTGTTGTTTGCACAGAATGTGTCTGTGAATTTGTTACCAATCAGTCCAGAATCTGTCAAAGCCCCTGGTTATTTCAGAGCCTTTTGGTATCATTGTCCTGGAATGCACTACATTGTTTGGAAGTTTGTACTACAAACAACACCGGTCAGAATAGAGTATCTTTTCTTTTTCTTTATGTAAGACCTGGATTGTTCCTTAATCATTTCCTCTGGAGTGTGGTGGTTAGCAAATGCTAATCTGAAATTAAGCTCATAACAGGAAGCTCTCAATTCTGAAAATAATGATCATTTGGCTTGTTTTGCCTTCTGAAGACAAAGGGCAGAAGGTTGGTCAGTGTTACTGGCATCTGAACCAATTCCCCAGAGTAAGTCTGGCAAGTTTTTATAGATGGGGGATTTTGTGAAGCAATGTGCATTGGATTTGTTTGCAAAGTGTGTTTTTTCTGTAATCTAGTGGTGGTACAGGATGTGTGTTTTTTTAAAAATAGTGTAATATCTTTTCTTGGTATTATTTTCTCACTGAAGCTTTGTATAAGCATGGTTAATTATGACTCGTTTCAAAGTAATTTTGCTGTGCTGTTAGTGCTGGTATTTGGATGGCAGCTGTTGTATCTGGATGCTAAACATAAGTCTGCTGTAGAAAAGGTTTGTGTCCTAGAAAGAATTAAAGTGGGTGGGGGCTACCAGGGTGGTGACTGAGTACAGAAATTCATACTTTGAGCCTGCTACACAAAAACTCTAAAACACTCTCAAATCAGTTTTACTAATAATAAAAACAACCAGGTATATTTTACACTTATCAAGTGCCAACTTTTTTTCTGAGGGTGGGAAATCCTCAGAAGTGATGGAGGTGATAGATAAGTGTATTGTGAATTTGCACTGCATTTTATGTATCAGACTTTGTTGGTATTAGTAGTCCAAAAATATTTTTACTACTTGTTAAATCTTCTGTCTTTTGGTAACTTTTGTGATAACAATGACCTTTCAGGGATACTTTATCTAAAAACAACCTCTTGTGCACACTAAATACAGACAAAGCTAATGCAATGTTTTTGTCTGAAAGCAAAACAATGCATTATTGCATATGCATGTGGCTGATGTGCCTTAGGATCACTACTTGTGATTGTAATTCTAGAATATTAGCATTTTTATCATTTGAATGGCCATGGCTTAACTCTAATTTAAGGGCTCTTCAAGAGCACTGACTTTTACAAAAAACTCACCCTCATACTTCAGAAAAAAACAGCTGTATCTGCTATTTGTAAGCTTCTAGTTGCCTTCACTGATGGTTAAGTTTGAACGTAGATGATGTAACTAATGTGGTGTTTCAGTTATTGCAGTCTCATAACTGAAGTCCAGCTGCTCATGGAAAACGTTTTGCCATTAATTTGTGTGTGTGTGTGCACACAGACTGTAAATATTTACTTGACTGCTGGTGATGTTTAAGGGTCAAGGAGAAAAATGACTGTGGAAAGCTGTTCAAATCCTTTCAGCAACAAAGTTGAGGAAACACTAACCTGGATGAGTCGGGCAAGAGCTGTGTCAGTGCTTTCAACCTGTTGCCCTTCAACAGCTTCTCCTGTTCTGTTATAGCTAATAAATAAATTCTGCTCTGGCTAGGATGTTTAGAATTGTACTAATTTGCACTGTTTATAAGATAGTGAGATTAAAATGCCATAGGCAAGCTGAGACTTGAGAGGGGGTGGCTCAGGATGCTTGCCAAAAAAAAAAAGAAATATATATAAATATATATAAAATAAGGGTTTTTGATGTCTGCTACAAATAGCATATACTTCCCCAAAGCAATTGGAGTGGAGAAAAATCTTTTAAATACAATGTGTAACACGGCTTTAGAGAGTTGGTAGCATTGGAAACGCTCTCTTTGGGTGGCATTATTTCTGCCAGTGTTTTGTAAACAGTTCTGTAAATGGGGACTGCTGCTCGTGGTTGGACTTGGACTGGGGATCAGCACTGAGCAGTTCTGACTCCTGGCTGGGCTTCACTGCACTCAGTGCTGTGGCCCAGAGAAGGTGGAGCCGCTTGTTCAGCACGGCTGATCCAGGCAGGTCACCTCGGAGGGACAGCAGGGGACACGAGCTGGGGGATGCCCGGAGGCACCAGGGCACCATCCCAGTGCTGCCCCACCTTCCACAGCCTCGGGCTCCACCTCTCTTGGGACTTCTCTGCTCTCTCAAACTGGAATCACGATGTAGATACAGAGCTCAAATCGACAATTCTTCCAGCCTCACCTGGAGCTGCGTGGCAGACGTGGAGTTCAGAGGAGGCAGAGTTGTCCTGTGCCTGAAGAGTTCCTCTGTGTGATCCTGGACTGTCTGTTAAGGGGCAGTTTCATACGCCGACTTGTGAAACATACAGTGGATTTGTTTGCATAATAAGTCTTTCTGTTATCTACTGTGTTCTGATTTTAAATAAAATAGCATATCTCTTGGTGTCCTGTCCCCTTGTGGCTTCATTCAGTCGTGGTGCAGTTACACCAATGATTTTCAGCCCTAATGCTGCTTTTGCTGTAGCAACATAAACACCGTTGTAGGTGGATGTAGAATATAAAATTGCAAAAAAAATTAATTATTCATAGGAAATCTGTTGCCTGTGTTTTTAGTGAGTGGATCTAGTGAGTCCATTTTGCATGTAGCTGATACAGGATGGGTTTGCTCAGAGTAGTTTTTACATCTTGTAATCATGGCAACGAGGCGGGTGGGCTGTCTCAGGTAGAATCCCTTTGATTTTCTTCTAATTTCCTACAATTAGCTGGAATAATGGGAGTGTTCAGAATCACCTGGAAAAGCTGAAGGGAGAAAGCCTTTTTTTTTTTTTTTTTT